>PVIA01003144.1:0-179806 GCA_004024845.1 Tonatia bakeri | reverse complement strand
ACCCCCCCTCCCTACCTCCCTTCCATTACCACCCTCCCCCTATCTTTTATCCATGTGTCCTTTAACTTTAATCCTATAAACCCTTCCCCCTCTCCCCCGAAATCCCTCTTCTCTCTCCTCTGGTCACTCTCCACCTGTCCTCTAATGCAGTGTCTTTGACTATACCCTGCTTCTTTCTTTGTTTTGTTGTTTAGTGAACCTCACTTCTAAGAGCTACTTTCCCTTGTCTTCTACATTTTCTGTCTTTTCAAACCTTTTTATTTAGGTATGATTGACATACAAAAAGTTATCCATCAACAGATGCATGGATAAAGAAAATGTGGTATATGCACACAATGGGATATTATTCAGCCTTAAAAAAGAAGGAAACTCTGCCCCTTGTGATAGCATGAATGAGCCTGGATGGCCTTATGCTAAGTGGAATAAGCCAGACACATAAGAACAGATACTGTGATACAGCTTATATGGGGAATCTTAAAATAGTCACACTCCACATTTTTTTAACTAGAAATTTATCCTTGTTGGTCAGAATTTTGTCAGGAGAAGTAGTTCCCATTATTTTTTTTCAACTTTCTTCCTTCACTTTTAACTTTATCCCCACCTCATCTAAGATATGGAATAGTCATAAGCCAGTTTTGTTTCAGACAATGTTAGCTGAATAAGAATTCCAACAGATGTTTGGATGATTGTCTTCTCCATTACTATACAGCTTTCCTTTGTTTAAATTTTGTGTTTTGTGTTATGAAAGCTTTGACTACAACCTGTGTCTGGCTAGGAAGTCTGTAACATACTGCCACAAAGATGTAACTTCTATTTCCCCTCCTTTTCATTCTCATGGGAATGCTTTCCACCACACATTTACACTCAGGTTCATGGATTTCATATTGTGATCTTTCCTCTTTTTTATTTAAACATTTTTTCTTCTTCTAAAGATTTTACTTATTTATTTTTAGAGAAAAGGGAAGGGAGAGAGAAAGACAGGGAGAGAAACATCAATGTGCGGTTGCCTCTTATGCACCCCCTACTAGGGAACTGGCCTGCAACCCAGGCATTTGCCCTAACTTGGAATTGAACTGGAGACCTTTTGGGTCACAGGCCCAAGCTCAATTCACTGAGCTACACCAACCAGGGCTGATCTTTCCCTTTTGAACATGGTGTATAATTACATTACCACAATTCAATTGTAAACCCCATCTCACCAAGACTCAGTCATACCTAGAGGATCACATATTTACCTTTATTAAATTTAGAAATGATTGCAAAATTACAGGAAAGTTGCCAGACTAGTGCAAAGAATTCCCAAATACTATTTATCCAGATTCACCCATTGTTACTATTTTTCCCCACTTCCTTTATCATTTGCTGGATTTCTCTATGCTCCTCTTTTTTTCTTGACTATTTCAAAGTAAATTGCATACATCATGGCCTTTGGCTCCTAAATTCTTCATCATTTCCTAAGATAAGGAAATTCTCTTAAATAACCACAATACAGTTATCAACTTTAAGAGATTTAACATTGGTGCAATACTTTTATGTAACCCACAATTCATATTCAAGTCTTAACAGTTGACCCAATAATATCTTTTATAACCTATAAAGGACCCAATATTGTCTTTTATAGTATAGGATTACATATTACACTTAAAGTCATATTTCTAGCCTCCTTTAATCTGAACCATTTCCTCAACTTTGTCTTTAATGATATTGACATTTTAAGTGCCTTTTTGTTTTATTATAATGTTCTTTATTTTTGGTTTGCCTCATATTTCCTCATGATTATATCCAGTTGATGCACTTATGACTGGAATATTAAAGAAGAGATGTGTCCTCCTTAAAACATCACATCTGGAGGCACATGATGTCCATTTATCCTTCATTGTTGATGCTAACTTTGATCTCCTGGTCAAAGGTGTTGACTGATTTGTTCACTGTGTACTGTTTTCCTTTTGCAAATAATAAGCAATCTCTGCTGTGATGCTTTAAGACCATGAAAATATCTTGCTTCTTCATCAAACCTGTTCCACTCCCACTCCCGTTTTAACATCAGTAATTCTTGCCTGATCAATCTTTACTCTGATGATTGCAAAATGATGATTTTCCAACTGAGCATATCCTCCCACATTTGCAAGCTGGCACTCTGCGTTCTACTGTAAGCAAAAGCCCCACCTCCATTTGTTTATTTAATAATCTGCTTTTTTGTGTGGACTCCTGGATTCTTTTTTGAATGGTTGATAATTCTTTACTGTCCTTACTTATTTTGGTACACCAATTGCTTAGATTTAGCCAATGGAAGCCGTTTAAACTGACTCCTGGGTCCCATGATTTTCTTGAGCACTTCCTTACTTTCCAGCATAGCAAGAGGTTCTAGGCTCATTTTGAACTTATCCTTCCCAGTTTTTAATAAGCCATTTTCCTAACAAATCCTGGTTTCTTTTAGGGAGAGAATGGTATCAGAGACCAAGACCTGGACACTAGAAATACACACATCCACCCATACAAATACACACATAATACAGGGTAGGCAAAAGCAGGTTTATAGTTATTCATATGGAAAATAGTATAATAATTAATAAATAATAATACATGATTAAACTGTTTCATGTACTCACAACTGTAAACCTACTTTGCCCACTCCTGTATATACACATATACTTAACATACGTGCACATATGTATACACATACACACAAATGCATGCATACATACATATTTATTTATTTATTTACTTATTTATTTAGATAATATGATTTTCTGTCAGTACCTCCAATTCCAGTCCATCCTCACAGGTTCTTTCTTGCTTTTACCCATTCCATATTTATATGTTCCTACTTCAAGAATGAGAACCCTGGCTCCCAACATTAATGCATGTACTCATTTGCTCACTCCCATAATATATCAACAATAGTTTCAGATTTTGCTCCATACCACTACAAAAACAAACAATAGTTCAACACTTGTTTGCAATTCTCCTCCTGCCCCCAACCCTTTGGTGTGGATATTTTTTATTTGAAATGCAGTTGGGTTCATTTGTTTCAGTTTGCCCACAGTTTTAGTCTTCACTTTTCCCAGTCATATTGATTTCATTTTAATGTTCAAATTTATAAGTGTTTCCAAAAGGAAAAACTGTACAAAAATGTACACTCAGAGAAATGTCATTCTCTCTTATATCTTTTAAATCCTATTCCCCATCCCTATCCATTGTAGATAACCAATTTCATTATTTTCTGGCTTTTCCTTCCTGTTGTTATTGTTGTTTTTTATAGCTCCAGCCATATGTATGTATGCTTTCTTATTTGTCTTTCTTTCTTGAAAAAAGTTAGCATATTATATATAATCTCTTACAAAATTTGCTTTACTCAATTAACAATATACCCTGGAAATTATTGTATATCAGTTCACAGAGATCATCCTTATACTTTTTTACAGCTGCATAATACTTCATTGTGAAGTCTGTTTTGTTTCATAGTTTTAGAAATGTGTCTGAAAGATCATATATTTCCCTCTTTGTATTAAAATTTCATGTGCAGTTTATAATTAATACTATGCATTGATACATAGACAGCCAAACCCTCAAACATTGTCCCTGATTCTTATCCTTTATTGTCTTTTCCTAAGAATCATTGAGCATTTCCACCAATTATTCTTCTTCCTATAGCATATCTGTTTGCCCTCCATTGTCCTTCTTTTTCTACTCTTAATTCAGAATTTTTATACTTTCCCCTCAAATTAATTATAAATACTCCCAATCAGATTGCTTTCAAAAAATTAATTTGTTTTTATTTTCAGCCTCACTTAAACCCTTTGCTACAGCTGCATAGAAGTGACTAAATTCACTACTCATTTTCATTGCCCTTTCCTTTCCACCTTCTGATAGAATTGTGTTTAAAAGGCAGTAAACTGACTGAAAACAAGATAACAGAAGAGAGAAGAAACATAGGTAATCCACAGATACCTATATACATGTACATCCAAATACATGTTTTTAATTATGTATGTTTTTCTCTGTTTAAGTCAATGTTTATGGTCTAAAGAGTTTCAAAAGCAAAAACATAGATCTCTGATCCTTTTCCCTACTTGGGAGGAAAGAAGATTCCAGACAATAGTGTGTTTCTGGGCCATCCAACCTCAAATAGCTATTGGAATCAGAACCAGGAACTGATAAAACTGTAGTGTCAAGTGAAGAGATGATATTTTGCTTTGGTTATTGTGTTACCTCCTTGGCTTCTGTATGATACCTTGGAGCCCAACTAGTCTTGGAAGTAAGAGTGAGGATGAAGTGAAAGAGTTGAGTCATAAGCCCTGAAAGAGTTGTTAATTTAGAGAGTCAGCAAAATATTGTCGTTCACCCTGTGACTTGTAATGTATTAGAAAGAGCACCAGACTAGGATTAAAATGAATGGGGTTTTACTCTCAGCACCATTACCAGCTATCTGTGGCCTTGGGCAAGTCACTTTTCTTCTCTCCATTTGTTTCCCATTTGTGAAATGAGGGAAATATGTGTCTAGGTGTCCTTTCGGATTTGAGATTCAATATTCCTATGCTCTGCACAGGACTGCTCTATCCATACGAGGTCAGACTCAGCTCTCAGAGGATTGGGTCTTTGTGGAAAAAATCTAGACTCCATAAAAGAGATGATTCTGTGATTTTGTAGAGTAGTTTTTCCTATATTGTTTGGAAGAAAATTGAATTAACCTAACTTTTGCTAGTGGTTGCATTCAATGATCAGAAGCAAGTTACCAGGCATGAACCTAGCTCTATGAGAGGAAGGAAGCAGAGGGGGTTCATATCACTATGTTTCCCAGGAGTCATAAGAAAACAAAATAAAATTCACTTTTGAGGGGCTTATGATGAATTTTCAGTGTGTTTTTCATTCTATTTCTATTACCTGCTAGTTAATGTCCTTGTCTTTCCACATGTTACAGGCCTGTATAATTCGGTGGATAGCTGGATGATTGTGCCCAACATTAAGCAGAACCATTACACAGTGCATGGACTCCAGAGTGGGACACGCTACATCTTCATTGTTAAAGCCATAAATCAAGCAGGCAGCCGGAACAGTGAACCTACCCGACTAAAAACAAACAGTACGTTACAGTGATTCTGAAAGGAGACATCAGAATCCCCTTTGTGCTAGGGAATACAGTTAGCCTGAGCAGACATCCACAGCTGTGCAGGAGAGCAGAGGCCCAGGATAGAGGAGCTTTACCATTGTAGTTTGTGCTTTGGTCAAAGGGTTCGTTCAAGGCCTTGGAACATATGTGGACACAGATATATATAAAACAGCTGGTGGCTTGGGAAGATGTTAGTGAAGAGTTTTTCACCACACCCCACCCTCATGCTTCGGGGGCAGTTGCATAAAAGAATACTACAGACATGTGCCACTTAACAATGGGGAAACATTCTGAGAAATGAATCATTAGGTAATTTCATTGTTGTATGAACATCATTGAGTATACTTACACAAACCTAGACGGTATAGCCTATTCCACACCTAGGCTATATGGTATACCATTGTCCTATATGTATTTCATCATTGAATGAAATGTTGTTATGTGGAACATGACTATATTTGTGAATAATCTGGTAAAATCCTACTGCAGAGAAGCCATACCTGTTAGAAATGCTTTTGACTGCAAGTGACAAAAAAAATTCAACTTAGCTTAGCAAATAGTTATTTGTTAGTAGCTTTAATGAAGTATTTTTTCTCTTTCTAACATAGCAAGGGGTTTGAAGGTAGAGCTGTTGCAGCAGTTCTGTAATGTCATAAAAGATCCATGCTTTTTCCCCTTTTCTGTATTGGTTTTTTGCCACATGGTCACAGTATGGCCACTGCAAACTCTAGATGTCATATTTTCTTTCAAGGTAGGAAGAAGGGAGAAAGGAATGGTATACATGATGAGTATTCCTTTTATCAATAAAACATGCATTTTTCCAAGAAGATTCTCCCACCCTGTCTGACTTCTGCTTCCAACTACTTCCATCTTATTAGCCACCTGTAGCAGCAAGGGAGGCTAGGCGCTGGAGTATTTAGCTTTTCTGGCCTCTATAGTGAAAGTGGATAAAAGAGAGAAAGTAGTGAATGGATGTTGTGTTCACCAACAATGTCTGGCACACTTGAATTTTGTATGATACAACCCTTGCAATACAGAGCAATTGGTTCTTAGTAACTTGGTTTTGTCATATGATGATAAGGAATTCTCTGTTGTGAATGATCCTGTCCAGTAAATATTTTCTCTGATTATTGGTGATATAATAATCATTCTAATGAAGTTCCCTAATTATATTTTTTACATCCCAGTTGTAAGAGGGAAAAAGTTGTCCTGTTGCTGAGTTATTTTCGGCTTTTTGTTGTCACCCAGCAGCAATTATTTCATCTATTTCTTCACTTTGCTCAGCTCAAACACTTCTTCCCCTAAAATCCACCCAAATACCAATCCATCCAGTTAAATAAAAGCCAAGTACAGAATACAATGAGACCCTAAGAATTCCCTTTCAATTTCATAATATATGAAGGGGCAGCATATTCTTATTTTATTGAAAATGGTGGCTTCTGGCCTGCTTCCTTAATATAATCAAACATCAGCCAACTTGTACTGACCCAAGAATAATCATCATATTGGGGCTTCTCTGGTGGTGATGTTCCAGGAAGACAAGGAACTCTTAAATACGTCCTGATGAATTTTCTCCTTTCTACTTTTCTCAGGCCAACCCTTTAAACTGGATCCCAAAATGACTCACAAGAAGTTGAAGATCTCAAATGATGGATTGCAGATGGAGAAGGATGAAAGCTCTCTGAAAAAAAGCCATACCCCAGAGAGATTTAGTGGCACTGGGTGCTATGGGGCAGCAGGAAATATATTCATTGACAGTGGTTGTCACTACTGGGAGGTGGTCATGGGTTCCTCAACATGGTGAGTGGATCTGACTTTTCTTTTCACTTCTCTCCCCTGTTGCTAGGTTCCTAGGAGATCCATTTCTATACCACAAATATAATACCAATAAGTCAAGGTTAAAATATGTGATGAAAACTACTTCTAGAAAAATGTGCCAGCCTTTAAAAATAAAATCATGGAATATATACTGAGCTAGGAGTTGGAAATGACTACATCACCATAATTGCTAACTTTTTCCCCATTTTTAATTGTTATTCACTTACAGATGTCTCCATTCTTCCCTCAATAGCTCTCCCCTGCCCCCCATACATACCCCACTCCTAGAGATAATCACCATCACATTGTCCCTGTCCATGGGTCCTTTTGTACATGTTCCTTACTTGACCAATCCCCCTCTTTCCCTCATTATCCCCTCCCTACTCCCTCTGGTCACTGTCAGTGTGTTCTTTATTTCCCTGCCTCTGATTCTTTTCTGCTTTTTTGTTTGTTTTGTTGATTAGGTTCCACTTGTAGGTAAGATCATATGGTATTTGTCTCCCATTGCCTGGCTTATTTCACTCAGCATAATGTTCTCTAATTCCTTCCCTGATGCCACAAAGGGTAGGAGCTCCTTCTTTCTTTCTGTTGCATAGCATTGCATTGTGTAAATATACCACAGTTTTTTTTAATTGTTAATTTTATTTTAACTAAATATTTATTTATTTTTTAAATTATGGTTGAGATTCGATATTATTTTGATTTTTCAGATTTTTTTATTGATGTTGGAGTACAGTTGTCTCCATTTTCACCCCTCGACTCCCCCTCACCCCAGCCATTCCCACTTCCCACCCTTGATCCTACCCCACTTTGGTTAGGTCCATGTATCCTTTATACATGTTCCTGACAATGCTTCCTCTCCTTCCCTCCACTATCCCCTCCAACTTCCCCTCTGGTTATTGTCAGTTTATTCTTAATTTCAATGTCTCTGGTTATATTTTGCTTGCTTTTTTGTTTTGTTGATCAGGTTTCACTTAAAGGTGAGGTCATATGGTATTTGTCTTTCACTGCCTGGCTTAATTCACTTAGCACAATGCTCTACAGATGCATCCATGCTGTTGCAAAAAGCAGGAGCTCCTTCTTTCTTTCTGCTGTGTAGTGTTCCACCACATAAATGTACCCTAGTTTTTTCATCCATTTATTTACTGATGGGCACTTAGGTTGCTTCCAACACTTGGCTATTGTGAATTGTGCTGCTATGAACATTGGGGTGCATAGGTTCTTTTGCATTGGTGTTTTAGGGTTCTTAGGGTATAATTCCAGCAGTGGAATTGCTGGGTCAAAAGGCGGTTCTATTTTTAGTTTTTTGAGGAAATTCCATACTATTTTCCACAGTGGATCCACCAATCTGTGATCCCACCAACAATGCACTAGGGTTTCCTTTTATCCACATCCTCTCCAACACTTGTTGTTTGTTGATTCATTTGTGACGGCCATTCTCAATGGTGTGAAGTGGTATATCATTGTGATTTTAATTGGAATTTTTCTGATAGCTAGCAATACTGACCATCTTTTTTTTAATTTTAATTGTTTAAGTACAGTTTTCTGCCTTTTACCCCAATCCCAGCTCACCTCCTAGTCCTCCCCAACTCCCTCCCATTTCCACCTCCACTTGTCGTTATCTACCTGTCCTTTATACTTGTTCCTGCAAAGCCTTTCCCTTTTCCCCTGAAATTTCCTCCCCTCTTCACTCCGGTCACTGTCATCCTGTTCTCAATTTCAGTGTCTTTGGTTATATTTTGCTTATTTCTTAGTTTTGTTGATTAGGTTCCTGTTAAAGGTGAGATCATATGGTATTTGTCTTTCACTACCTGGCTTATTTTGCTTAGCATAATGCTTTCCAGTTCCACCTATGCTGTTGCAAAGGAAAGGAGCTCCTTCTTTCTTTCTGCTGCATAGAATTCCCTTGTGTAAATGTATCATCGTTTTTTGATCCATTCACTTACTGATGGGCACCTAGGTTGCTTCCAGCACTTGGCTATTGTAAATTGTGCTGCTATGAACATTGGGGTGCATAGGTTCTTTTGGATTGGTGTTTCAGGGTTCTTAGGATATAATCCCAACAGTGGAATTGCTGGGTCAAAAGTCAGATCCATTTTTAGTTTCCTGAGAAAATTCCATACCGTTTTCCATAGTGGTTGTACCAGTCTGCAATCCTACCAACAGTGTACTAGGGTTCCCTTTTCTCCACAACCTCTCCTACACTTGTTGTTTGTTGCTTTGTTTATGATGGTCATTCTCACTGGTGTGAAGTGGTATCTCATTGTGGTTTTAATTTGCATCTCTCTGATAGCTAGTGATATTAAGCACCTTTTTCATGTTTCTCTGGATCCTCTGTATGTCCTCCTTGGAGAATGTCTGTTCAAGTCCTTTGCCCATTTTCTTAATTGAGTTGCCTGTCTTCTTAGAGAGGAGTCATGTGAGTACTTTATATATTGTAGAGAATAAACCTTTGTCTGAGGTATCATTGGCAAATATGTTTTCCCATACAGTTGGTTCACTTTTTATTTTAATACTGTTTTCTTTAGTCATGCAGAAGCTTTTCATTTTGATGACAACTCATTTGTTTATTCTTTCCTTTATGTCCCTTGCTCTAAGGGACATAATCAGTGAAAATATTGCTGCATGAAATATCTGAGATATTCCTGCCTATGTTCTTCTCTGGGACATTAATGGTGTCACAGCTTATATTTAAATCTTTTATGCACCTTGAATTTATTTTTGTGTATGGTGTAAGTTGGTGCTCAAGTTTCATTTTTTTGCATGTAGCTGCCCAGCTCTCCCAACACCATTTGTTGAAGAAGCTATTTTTACTCCAGTTTATGTTGCCGCCCCCTTTGTTGAATATTAATTGACCAGAGAGACTTGGGTTTATTTCTGGGCTCTCTGTTCTGTTCCCCTGGTCTGTCTGTCTGTTTTTATGCCAGTACCAGGCTGTTTTGATCACAGTGTCTTTGTAATACAGTTTGATATTAGTTATTGTGATCCTTCCTACTTTGCTTTTCTTTCTCAAAATTGCTGCCACTATTTGGGGTCATTTATGGTGCCATAGAAATTTTTGAAGTGTTTGTTCTGTATCTGTGAAATATGCCATTGGTACTTTAATAGGTATTGAATTGAATCTATAAATTGCTTTGAGTAGTATGGACATTTTGATGATATGAATTCTTCTGATCCATGAACACAGTACATGCTTCCATTTGTTTGTGTCTTCCTTAATTTCTTTCTTCACTGTTGGGTAGTGTTCTGAGTACAGGTCTTTTACCTCCTTGATTAGGTTTATTCCTAGGTATTTTATTTTTCTTGTTGTTATACCAAATGGAATTTTTTCCTGTTTTTTGCTTCTAATGTTTCATTGTTGGTATACAAAAATGCTTTTCTGAATATTGACTTTGTATTCTGCTTTTTTGCCAAATTTATCTATTAGGTGGAGCAGTTTTTTGGTGGAGTCTATAGGATTTTCTATGTCCATTATCATGTCCTCTGCAAACAATGACCGTTTTGTTTCCCTTTTTCCAATTTGTATGCTTTTTATTTCCTTTTCTTATCTGATTGCTGTGGCTAGGACTTCCAATACTGTGTTTAATAGAAGTGTTGAAAGTGGACAACCTTGTCTTCTTCCTGATCTTAGTGGGAAAGATTTTAATTTTTGCCCATTGAGTATGATGTTGGCTGTGAGTCTCTCATATCTGGCCTTTATTATGTTGAGGAATGCTCCCTCTATTCCCACTCTGCTGAGTGTTTTTTATCATAAATGGGTGCTGTATATTATCAAATGCTTTTCCTGCATCTATTGATATGATCATGTAATTTTTGCATTTGCTTTTGTTTCTGTGATGTATTACGTTTATTGATTTTCAAATATTATACCATCCTTGCATCCCTGGGCTGAATCCCACTTGATCATAATGAATGATATTTTTAATGTATTGCTGGATTTGGTTTTCCAATATTTTGTTGAGGATTTTAGCATCTATGTTCATCAGCAATATTGGTCTGAAATTTTCTTTCTTTGTTATGTTGTGTTCCTTTTGATTGGGACTCTCTGTGCTTCCTGGACTTGCATGACTTTTTCTCTCATCAAGTTAAGGAAGTTTGCTGTTGTTACTTTTTCAAACAGGTTTTATATTATTTGCTCCTCTTCTTCTCCTTCTGGTATCCCTATCATATGCATATTATTACATTTAATGTTGTCCTGCAGATCCCTTAACTCTTATCCATTCTTTCTGAGTCTTTTTTCATTTTGTTGCTTTGTCTGGGAATTTTTTTTCTACCTTGTTCTCCGGCCTGCTGATTCACTCCTGCACTTCACCTAACCTGCTTTTAATACCTTTTACCATGTTCTTCTTTTCAGATATTTTATTTTTCATTTCCTCCTCTTATTGATATTTTCTATGTCCTTTTTCATGCTGGTGTCATTCACTGGAGCTTCCCTGGAGTTCTTTGAAGTTCTCATTGAGCTCCTTGAACATCCTTATAACCAATATTTCAAACTCAATGTCTGATAATTTGCTCCCCTCCATTTCATTCAGCAGTCTTTCTGGGGATTCCTCCTTGGCTTTTGATTGAGGTTTGTTTCTTTGTCTCCCCATTTTAGGTGACTGTTGTGTTTTTCTGCTTGTTGCATTTATCTGCTTTGACACCCTACTTTGTGGTGTGATATTCTGTGCTAGGAGATCTGTGGAACTCAGTGGTGCAATCTCCTTGATCACCTGTGCTTGATACTCTTTCCCTGCCCTTTATGCCTTTTATGTGGTTATAATTGTGTTTAGGTTGTTGTTTGCTGTTCTTTGGTGGGGTCTTACTGAAAGTCACTCCTCCCTCCATGTCTTGTATGCTGTTGTAGAGGTGCTGACAGAACAAAAAGCAAACAGCACAGAAATGAGACCTATACCTGCAAAGGTATCCTCCACCCACAGTTACACTATAAACAGCCAATGTATCAATATTAATAAAGGTGTAAAGAGATTTAGATATTATAAGAGTGAAAAATAAATATGAGATGGCTAACTGAAAGAAAAGTGATTTCACAAGTGTAGAGAGAGGAGCAATAATAAGAGTAGTGAATAGAGACAAGGCTAAGTGGGAAATAAACTTTACTTTGTAACAAAAAAAGGGTGGAGGGAAAGTGGAATGCAATTAGAGTGGAGAAGCATATAGCATTATGTTAAAACTGAAATTTAAAGAAAAAAAATATATGTATATATATCTTGTGAGAGAAAAAACAGACAACCATAACAATAATAACTATAATATATATAACAAACATATATGCTATATATAAAATAATATGGCCCTAATTGCAGAAAAATCTCCACTACAGAAATATCAACAACCAATGAGCTAATATTTATACAGGTGGAATGGGAATAATGGGACACGAAGAAAGAAAGAAGAGGTTAAGGGATGTCTAGAGCAAAGAGAAGTTAGTTTGAGAGGTTAAAGGGAGAAGGAATACTAAGAATGTGGGATGAAAATCCAGCTAAGACAGAGAAAAATAAACATTTAAAACAAAAAATGGAAGGGCAGGAGGAAGGCAAAATGGTATGGGAGATGGGAACAGTGAAATTTGAAGTTTGAAATACAAAGATAGTCACTATCTAAAATAAGATTGAAGAACTATAAAAACAACCACCTTATCCACAACCTGTGAGCAAAGATTGATAAAGATGGAGAGAGAATAAGGGTATTTTAAGAGTGGGAGAAGGAATGTGAGATGACTAATGACATTCACAAATGGTTCTGAGAGGCTGGAAGTGGGAGTAATAGTAATAGTTTGGATTAGAAACAAATTGTAGCAAGAGAGAAAATAGAATTTACAACAAATATACAAAGGAGGAAGAAGGAGTTATTATAGAGTAAAAGAAGGGCGGAACGATATATGAGATTTGATGTAAACTATACTACAAAACTTGGTGCCATATTATGCCCAAACTTGAAGGATATGAAATGAATATCAAATCTCTATAAAGGAGAAAAGATAGTAGCTTGTTGTGCCTGTCTCTATTTTCTCTGCTCTGCTGGGTTTAGTATATCGAGGTCCAAGGAGCAGTGTAGCACATAGTGTCTGATGCAGGGTCTTTTTCTTCTTTCCTCTGAGGAAATGTACACAGCAGCAAGGAACTCCTGGTCCTGACCTCACCACTCTGCAGGGCCTATAATCTATGCAGATAGGGGGTTGGGTTCGCCTGTCTGTGAAAGGCTGTGGCTGACTGGAGCAAATCTCAAGCATTCAGTTCCTGCCTTTCATACCCGAACCTGCTGCTCTCTTGCAGGAGATTTGGCCTAAATTCACCACTCTGCTTTGCCCTCTGCTATCAAGCCATGTTGGGTCAGGTCTTTTCTTTCCTTCAGTGTATGCTCTGCCTTTAGTTAGCAAGGCTGCTGCATCCTGCCCATGCACACAGGCCTGAATACCTGGGTCCCAGCCAAGCCTTGGATCTCACCTCAGCTCCCCTTTTAAAAGAGTTTCTCTCTGGCCCCCATGCTATAGCATGAATCCCTGGGGGTCCTGTTCCCCACATACTCCCTCTCCCCCAAAATCATATAGCCTCTCATGGTCAGAGCTAGCGAGCTCCTTACAGGGCCTCAACAATTTTAATATTTTTAAAAGATTTTATTTATTTATTTTTAGAGAGAGGGAAAGAGAACGACAAAGAGAGGGAGAGAAAAATCAATCTGTGGTTGCCTCTTGTATACCCCCTACTGGGGACCAGGCCTGCAAACCAGGCATGTGCCCTGACTGGGGATTGAACCCGCAACCCTTTGGTTTGCAATCCCATTCTGAATCCACTGAGCTACACCAGCCAGGGTGGGCCTACAACAATTTTAGATAAAGTTTCTCTCTGAATCTTTCCTGGATGGTGTTGAGAAGATCCCCTAAGCTATACAGTAACACAAGGCGGTGACAGCATGCTGTCCCTGCTCCCTCTGGAGGTCTTTAGCCTTGAGCCTGCCTATTCCTGTTGTGCTCTTTCTGGAACCTGCACCTCCCAGGCCTTCTCTCGCTGCCCTGGTAGCTCATGGGTCCTGAGCAAATCTACAGCCACCCCAACTCTATGCAACCAGCAGTGCTGGGCTGGGCAGCAGTGGTGGTCCATCTAGAAAGCCCAGGTGGTTGGCCCCCAGGTGCCTCACAGGCGGCCGGTTCCTACGTTGCCCTGCTTACTCCCCATGCTCTCCTCTGCAAATGCTCCCACTCACAGACTCTCACTCACTCTCCACTCTGTGTTCTGACTTCAAATACTTTTCGTGACTGAGAGCAAATGAATGGAGCTGCCAGCTACTCTGCTGCCATCTTGGAACCCTAATAGCTAACTTTTTAAAACTCTAGTAGTATCAACATTATGGGTATAAATTTAAACTGTTTAAGGAAGAAACATGTATTCTATTTCTTATGTAGTCTGTATGGTATTTAGCATAACTCAGATCATTAATAAATGTTTATTTCTCTCTCCTTTCCACTGTCTCACAGGTATGCAATTGGTATTGCTTACAAATCAGCTCCCAAGAATGAATGGATTGGCAAGAATGCCTCTTCATGGGTTTTTTCTAGATGCAATAGTAACTTCATAGTTAGACATAACAACAAAGAAATGCTGGTGGATGTACCCCCACAGTTGAAGCGTCTGGGTGTCCTTCTGGATTATGACAACAACATGCTGTCTTTCTATGACCCAGCTAACTCTCTTCATCTTCATACTTTTGATGTGACCTTTATTCTTCCGGTTTGTCCAACATTCACAATCTGGAACAAATCCCTAATGATCCTGTCTGGCTTGCCTGCCCCAGATTTTATTGATTATGCTGAGCGGCAAGAATGCAACTGCAGGCCACAAGAATCTCCTTATGTTTCTGGGATGAAAGCTTGCCATTAAGTTTCAAGTGAACATAGAATTCATTGGCTCTCCAGTTCAGCAGTTCTTCCCCTCCTAAACTTCAGTTAGTATCTAATACACAAGATACAAAATAAAGTTCATTTGAAGCATCTAAAATAACTAGATATTATAGATGTAATTTTTGTGCATTAAAGCTTGCATTTCTATTAATGTTTTGAGTTTCTCAGGATAAATTATCTGAGTAGTCTGGGTTCAAGCCATTGGAGAAAAAATATACAGAATGCCTCTTTTGTCATTGGAGAATTGAAAATTTCCAGTGATTTAGAAGTATAAATTATATTGAAAGGAATTAAGATAATTCTAGGTAAAAATGTAGAATGATGCTCTGAACAAGGAGCTAGCTAGCCAGAAATGAGGGTGTCAGCTTTTTTACTGGCCAATTTGGCCCACTAGAATTTTGAACTGTTAAATGATTGCATATAATAATAATTGCTTATAATAAAATCTACAGTCAAGGATTTATTATAGAGAAAACATATGTATATAAAATATATTAAATGAATATATTTATAAATATAAATATATAAATATAAATATATTCATTTTATAATCATATATACATAATAAACTTTATAATTTGTTTATTTGGGTGAGAAATATACTGGAAGGGAAAAAAATTATACCATTCATTTTTGTCCCCTATACAGAACATCAAAATCAGTCAACATTACTCACCTCCCTCCATTCGTCCCCTTTTTTTCCCTTCTGTCACACACACATATACATGCAGTAATGACATAGGTGGTAGGAAGAGCTCTAGGTTGGATTAGGAGAGACTGAGGGACAACACTGCATAGGAGATACTATTGCCAGATAGAAAATTGATCCAGGTAGAAGTGTTACATGTAACAGTTTAATTAATACTACCTAATAGAGGAGGCTCCTCTGAATTGTTAAAAATTCTGAGACAGAATGTTTCAAAACAGAGGTTTTTTTTATTCTCGAGTATTATACAGTTACTAAAATTATGCTAAAAAATAGATGTTCTTTAAAAATCTGCTTTATTGACATAATCAGAGTGGAGTGTTATAAATACAACTATTTGCACATAAATGTACTTGAATTTCCTCAAGAATGCCTGAGAACAGTTTGTCTTTTTTAATTTTTTTTATTTTTTTAAATTGTTGTTCAAGTACAGTTTTCTGTCTTTTACCCCCATCCCAGCCCACCCCCCCAAGTTTGTCTTCTTAAACAGGTTAAATAGTTATTCCTTTTACAATTTTGTTTATACTCTTTATCTGTTTAGCCAACCCTCCATTGCAAATGCAGTTATAAACTTTATCCCAGTCCTTATCACTATCATTGAAGGGAATAAAGCTTTATGGTCTGTACTTTTGTCAATTCCACTGCAGGGATTAGGGATGTCAGAACCAGAGCTTTTTCCTTTCTAGGAGCTGAGTCTGCTTCAAGGAGTCTACTTTTGGAGATTTGTGAAAACATTACTGTTGTACAAAGTGGTGGCTGCAGTGAGCCCCCAGATTGGAGCATTGAAACAAAGCCAAAACTCTTGTCTTTCTTTCCATTACCTTGGTGGATGTTGATTCATCAATTCATTCAACGAACTACTAGATGCCAGGTACCATACTACTGCTGAAATACTGATAAAACCCAGTTTCTGTTGTCAAATACCTTACTATTTTTTAGGAGAAACAAAATATCTATATAAATCCTCTAAGTAACACTTTTGTATTGTTTGTTTATGTAACATGGAAAGCAAGCTGGAGACAGATCCAAATAGCAGGCTTAGACTTACATATCTAGTGACAAAGTGAGCTTTTTGGTTTAAAAAACCCATATGTACTTACTGCTAAATCAGAAAATGAGAAACTTCAATAAGATTCTGCAGTGCTGGGAAATAGCTCTCTGTAATGGAGAACTCATTGCCTTTGGACAAAAATAAATGTAGTTCCTCTGCTGTTTACTAGCGGTATGACCTAGGGCAAGTTCTTCATTTCTCTGAAACTGTTTCCTCTTTTATACAATACCTACCTAACAAGGCTGTTGAAAAGATTTCAAAAGATAGTCCGTGTAAACTACTGAGCACAGCACCTGGCATTTAGTTAAGTGTATAATGAATATTAAGCTCCTCCCCCTACCTTTCCCAACCCCTGCCCCAGTAGAGTGTAGGGGTGCTTTAAAATGTATGCCTTTAATTTCAAAGTTACTCTGGTCTCTCCTTTATTGCCTACCCTCAAATTCTTAAACAAAACAAATTATTTTTCCCCCTGCATAAAACCTTTCACTGCCCCCTACACCCCATAACATTCAGTAGAAGGTTCCGATTACTTAGGATGTGGCTTTTCAGGTCTCTGTGTGTTTTCCCAGCTTCATCTTTGATGTCACTTTCCCCTTCACACTGACTACCCTAGCCAAGCTCAACTATTTACACAAGTTGTTCTCTGGGCCTAGAACAGAGACATTATAATGATTTTGATACCTACAGGAAATAAACAGTAGTAATTTTTCTCAAGGGAGTAGAATAAAAATACTAAAAGTGTAAAAAATGTTTCACTTCCACCTCAGTCCAATTTCCTTTACCTTGTCCTTGGGTCTCCCATGCCATTCTTTTTGTGTGTGTACCCTTTGGATTCTAGTGCCTTGAGATAAAGTTTCAACTTCCTCACCCTACTTTTGGGCCTAGCCCGTACTACCTTTCCCCATCTTCACCCTTCTTAATCAAATTAATTTCTGATCCTCTAGACTGGGTTATGTTCTTCTCTTCGGAGCTCCCATGGCACACTCAGTATCCCTACCCTGCATGCCTCAGTAATAATCGTACTGGATAGCAATGTTTTTCTGAGCGTGGTCCTCAGACCACCTGTTAGAATCAATTTTGCCATTTGTTAAGATAATTGATTCTGAGACCCCACCCATGATCTACTTAGAATATCTAGACACATGGGTGAAATTTTACATTTTAAACAAATTTTACATTTTAACAAGCTCTTCAGGTAATTCTGATGCACACAAATGTTTAATGTATAATAATCATCTTCCCTACTAGATTATGAATACCTTGAGGGTGGGGGCTGTGTCTTTGTTTTTACTGTTGTATTTTTAACACCTGACATAGTGTGTGGAACAGAGCAGTTGCCTGGATAATGTTTATTAAACAAATGTATGAATGAATGAGTGAGCGAATAATCAAAGTTACTGGTGTTTGTTGTTTCCTGGACAGAAGAGCTTGGTTATATCTCCATTTGGGTTATACTGGTATTATTTTGCAGATTTCCCAGGACTCATATACATATATGAGCTTTGTCCTCCTCAAAAGCTCTTTGGAAGTTGACTTGGGGAATTGTCTGGAGCATGTGGCACCATTCTTTTCAATCACTTTTTCAACTTTGTTCTTTGAAGGTAGATTTAAGTTTCGGTTATAGTCAAAAATCACTCAGAGCTAAGCCTTCTGAATAAAGTATGAAATGAAACTGGGTTTGAGGTAAGCAATGAAGTTTCTAGGTCACATAATGAAATGAAAATTACTTTCCAAGAAACAACATGGTAACAAAGTACTCAGTGGGAGTGCGGTGTGCCCCAGATACTTATTTCAGTAAACTTAAGACTTTCATAGGATATTGGCAATGCCAGGAACCTTAAGAGAAATCATTGAGTACCTTCAACTGAACCCAGTTGAAGAAAAAGAAATAGAACCTGTATTTAAATTAACACCTTCAAGGAAGGTAACTCCATAAGTTTTTGTTGTTGTTGCTATACTCAATCTATCCTACCACAGTCCTTTCTGCTAGCAAATTGTTCTGTCTACAATTTATGCTTATTTCCACTTTTATACTGTCTTATTGAAGAAAGCACAAAATAATAAAAAATAAAGTCAAACCTGTTTTGAGTATATGAAAGAAATTTTAATGCTACATTGTAGTTCTAGCTACTTGTAAGTAAGAGTAACTTTATTTGTATGTGTTTTTACCATGCAATTCCATTGTGTAACTGGATGCAGTGACATTCAGATTGCAGCAAAATCATTCGCGTACTCTTTTGAGCTAAAATACACTAAGTGAATTTTCTAATGTTTCATGGTTTACACATTTATATATGACTACCTGGAGGAAGCAATCCATGGATGGCCTTTTTGGAAAGTTCCAATATTTTATACCATTTCCTCTACAGAATGGAGAATGTGAGACTAACAGATAAGAACTACTCCCACAATTATTTCAATTTGTCAAGCCAATTGTAGCCTTGGAGCCATCAGGCTGTATTTGGCTGTGCATTACAGGTTAGCCAGGTTGAATATCATCAGGTCAGGTAAAACTGCTTTTTATAGGCTGATTTGTCAGCTTCAGACAAATGCTGTGTTGTTGTTGGCTAGAATATTTATTAGATGATCATTGGCTATTTTTCATCAAATATTTTACCCAAGATCTTTTTGTTACTGAGAGCTCTGGCCCATAGTGCCTCTCCTAGTTACAGAAATCTGACCATCTGTGAATTACACAGCCTCGTCCCTCTAAAACATCCTAGCCTCTCCAAAATGCTATATTATGAGTTAAATAAATATATATGTATTCAAGAGTTATTGATTGTCTCTCACTGGAGTTTAAGTTGTGGAGGGGGGTTGATTAAAAGAAAGAAAGCCATGAGTTACTGGAATTGTCTAAATGACTTGGGGAAAATAGATGGAGATTTAGGCCAAGAGGATCCAGGGCATATGGAAATTGAGATCCAATCATGAAGGCATTGGTTTTAGGAGCAGTATACGTTCTGGAAGACTAAAGAAATAAATGTATAAGGCCCAAGAAAACATGGCACAATTTCAGGGACTGGGGCAGAAGGTGAGAATTAAGGAAAAACAAAGAAAATCCCAGTGCTGGAACCTGTTGGTTAAGGTCAGGTTAGGGTCAGAAGTGAACTGATTTGCTATTCAACTGCTGGTCTGTAGGAGGAGCCTGGGAGGTTCAGGATATGCCTCCAAGCTGGGTTTGGGCATACTTGAATCAGTGGTGGTTGCACTGAGACTAAAGGGGACATATAATATGAAGCAAAGCCAGCTAGTCAAGGGTAGCAGCTAGAGGAATAACTTGAAACAAGTTGTCAGACCAAGGGCCTATGGGAACTATAGCCCAAAGGCAAGAGGATTAAAATACAACAGAGTCACAAATTTGGAATGTTGGGATTAGTGGTCTAATTGGAGAGCAATCTGGGCAAAAAAACAAATCTGGGTCTATTACCCACAGCTAAGATTTTATATAATTTTTGGAAGTGTGATTTTTTTTTAGAAAGACTGGCTCCATTCAATGTGCCAGGCCAGAACAGAATTTGGGTCCTTTACATTCCCCCACCTAGGAATAGCGTTGGTCCTAAAGTCTAAGCAAAGCTGAGTCTTTAGCTAGGGGAGAGGGTCTATTACCAAAGGTTAGGAGTAAAAGAGGCCAAGTAGGTTGTTACATGGATATTGCAAATGTATATAGCATAATAAAATAAGAATTCCTCTCCTCCACTGAGTTTCTAGGGGTGGAGGATCTAGGTGGTCTTCCTATAACTATTGGGCATAATATACAAATTATAATTGTGCCTGGTGTGGCCTGGTCATTCAAGAGGCATTTATTGATCACTCTTTACATTTCAAGTGCTCTTCTCATTTCTGTCAGGGAATATTAAGATGAAACCATTCCTAACATTTATAATCTATTGGGGTACCCAATATAATAATTCTTCCCAAGTACTGTATTTTGGCATGTATAATTCACTCCCATGTTTTAATGCACACCCACAGTTTTGACCCAAACTTTCAGGGAAAAAAAATCTTTCATTTTAATTTTTAAATTCAATTTTTTGTTTATTTATATTTAAAAACAAAACTAATTATCATATCCCAGGTTATTGTTTTGCATACAGATATTGTTATTGCTTTCTAGAGTTATACTTTTAATTCATAAGCATAAATAAAAGAATTAAAAACATTTATATAGATATGGATTTAGTACTACCCATGTATACTGCACATACTTATTTTTCCCTCAAAAACTTGGGCAAAAAGTGTGCATTATACACAACAAAATATGGTAGTTTTTTATCTATAAACTTGAGTTATTAGTGGTAGCTGAAAATGGAAGCCTTTACTGGAAATGCTGGGATGACAATCCCAGCAATTGGAAGCTCTTACCAGACTTGTACATAAGAGGTACTTAGTAAATACTGGTTGAATAGAATTCAAACCTGATAAGCAGAATGACAAGTGGGCCACCTTTTACACTGAGGTTTTTCTTAGAGGAACTCTGTATCACCACTCCTATAATCCATCTCAGATATGTATGCCTGGGCCAGCATTCCCACAACTGCCTCTCGGTAAGAGACTATTGTTCTTTAAGGCAAGTCTGCTTCAAAGAAAACAACTAGAAGAATTAATAACTTAGCTATCAATAAATGTACAGCCAGATTGTAAAGTCCCAGAAAATGGAATTTGGGCTGACTTTCTCTTTGATGTACAGCAACAAGGAAAAGCAATTATGATATGCATATATTTTTTAAGATGCAATTTTTTTAGCCATGACTGCTGTGGCTCTGTGGGATGAGTACTATTCTGCAAACCAAAAGGTTGCTAGTTCAATTCCTGGTCAGGAAACATGCCTGGGTTTCAGGCCAGGTCTCCAGTTGGGGATGTGCAAGAGTCAACTGATTGATGTTTCTCATGCACATCAATATTTCTCTCCCTCTCTTTAGCTCTCCTTTCTCCAATATTTTTTTAAATTTTATTTATTTTTATTTTTAGAGAGGGAAGGGAGGGAGAAAGAGAGAGAGAGACACATCAGTGTGCGGTTGCTGGGGGCTGGGGGCTGTGGCCTGCAACCCAGGCATGTGCCCTGACTGGGAGTCGAACCTGCAATGCTTTGGTTCGCAGCCCGCACTCAATCCACTGAGCTACGCCAGCCAGGGCATAAATAAAATATTTTAAAAATACAGTTTTTAAATTTTGTTTTTCAATTAAAGTTGACCTTTATATATTTATATTACTTTCAAGTGTACAGCATTGTGATTAGACAATTGTCTGCATGTTTTTTTTGTTCAGTTCAATGCCCTTAGTGATGAAGGAGGGTGCTTTGATTACCAAAAATGTGAAAATTACAGTAAGCACCTGTTGAGCACACAAGGCAACGTGGAGTCCAAGGTCTAACTGATTCAGCAGGTAGAGATACAATGAATCAACATCTTCAGAGAAGAGCTGGTGATCTCTCTTTAGTGTCCATAAATTTATCTTTTTATCTCTTATACAACAAGTTTAAATTTATTTTATCTCTGCATTTATTTATTTGCATGGAAAATATCAGAAAGGAAACTGATTAACTACAGTTATTTCTGGATGGCAAGCTCTCTGATGACAGGAGCCTTGTCTTCCTGGTTCACTGCTATATTGGAGGTGTCTAAACACACTTGGCATACAAGTAGACAACCATCAATATTTTGAAAGTGACTTGAGGGGACTGCAAGAGTAATCAATATGTAATTGTGAATTTTCCTGGGCTAATCATCTTATCATCTGGATGAAGTGCTCAGATATTTTCAAAGATTAAAGTTTTACTTTTGAGCCCTGGCTGGTGTGGCTCAGTGGATTGAGTGCTGGCCTGTGAACAAAAGGGTTGCTGGTTCAATTTCCAGTCAGGGCACATGCCTGGGTTGAGGGCCATTTTCCAGTAGAGGGTGCGCAAGAGGGAACCACACATTGATGTTTCTCTCCCTTTCTTTCTCCCTCCCTTCCCTCTGCATAAAATAAATGAGTAAAATCTTTAAAAATTTTTACTTTTGAATATACTGTTGCAAGATGGTGGCAGAGTGGGAGAATTTATCTTGCATTGCCTCCCACAACCAAGCTGAAAATAAAAATAAAGAGGAGACTAAAGAGGAACACCAGTGCTGGGATCACCAGCCCATGCAGTATCCACTGCTGAAAGGCCATGGGTATTTTTGCTTGCTGGACACAGAGCCTACTGGAGACAATGCCACTTTTTTTTCTTTTCTTTCCCATTTCTTTTCTTATGAGGCCAACACACAGGACTCACATCCCCAGCCACTTTTAAATTTGGCCCAGTGAAGGGAGAGCAGAATGGATTGCAGTCAAGTGAGGAGAGTCTGGACAAGGAGGCTTGCTGGAGAAGCATGGGGGAACAGCTGCTGGGTTCCCAGAGCTAGGATGTAACACTATATACCACAGCAGCCATTTTTCTTCAGAAGAGCAAGCCACTCCCTGAGGAAAAACAACTATGATAAACTGAAATGTAAATGGCTTAAATGCTCCAATCAAAAGATATAAAATAGCTGAATGGATGAAAAAACAAGACCCATGTCCTGGCTGGTGCGGCTCAGTGGGTTGAGTGCTGGCCTGCAGGCTGAAAGGTCATAGGTTTGATTCCCAGTCAGGGCAAATGCCTGGTTTACAGGACAGGTCCTCAGTTGGGTGTGTGTGAGAAGCAACCATAGGTGTTTTTCTCCCTCTCTTTCTTCCCCTCTAGAGATAACTAAATAAAATATTTTTAAAAAATAAAAGAAAACATGACCCATATATATGCTGTCTACATGAGACCCACCTCAGAACAAAAGATATGCACAGGTTGAAAGTGAAAGGATGGAAAAAATATTCCATGGAAATGGACATGAAAAAAAAAAGGTGGGGTAACAGTACTTATATCAAACAAAACAGACATCATAACAAAGGCCATAACAAGAGACAAAGAAGGTCACTATTATAATACTTAAGGGAGTAGTCCAACAAAAGGATATAACTTTTGTGAACATATATGCACCCAATATAGGAGCACCTAAATATATAAAGGCAATCTTGGAGGACATTAACAAAGGAATAAACAGTAATATAGTCATTGCAGTAGATTTTGACACCCCACCATAAACAATAGATAGGTCTTCTGAACAAAAATTCAACAAGGATATTGTGGCACTAAAAAACACTTTAGGTCAAATGAACTTAATTGATATATACAGAACCTTTCACCCCAAAGAAGCAAAATATACATTCTTCTCAAATGCACGTGGATCATTCTCAAAGATAGACCACATGACAGGACACAAAACAAACTTCAACAAATTCAGGAAAATTAGAATAATATCAAGCATATGCTCAGAACCCAATGTTTTGAAAATAAAAAACCAACCTCAAGAGAAAAATCAAAAACATTCAAATACATGGAGGTTGAAAAACATGTTATTAAATAATGCATGGATTAACAATGAGATCAAGGAAGAAATCAAAAAGTATCTGGAAACAAATGAACACACAACTGAAGGCAGTCCTGAGAGGGAAGTTCATAGCAATACAGGCCTACCTAAAAAAGATAGAAACATTTCAAATACACAACCTAACCCTACATCTACAAGAACTGGAGGAACAACAACAAACAAAGCGCGGAGTGAGTACATGGAACAAAATAATCAAGATCAGGGCAAAATTATAGCGACTAAAAGAAAAAAAAATCAAAGGATCAATAAATCCAGGAGCTGGTTCTTTGAAAAGATAAATAACATCGACAAACCTTCAACCAGACTGATCAAGAAAAAAGAGAGGACCCAAAAAGATAAAATCAGAAATGAAAGAGTAAAAGTAACAACTGATACCACAGAAATACAAAGGTTTTTAAGAAATAACTATGAACAACTATATGCTAGGAAATTGGGCAACTGGGGCAAAATGGATAAATTTCTAGAAACATACAGTCTTCCAAAACTGAGTCTGGAAGAAGCAGAAAACCTGAATAGACCCATAACAACCAGTGAAATTGAAGTGGTAGTGAAAAAACTCCCTCCACACTAAATCCTTGGACCTGATGACTTTACAGACAAATTTCACCAAACATTCAGAGAAAAACTAACACCAATCCTCAAACTATTCCAAAAAATTAAATGGAGAGAAAACTCACAAACTCTTTTTATGAGGCTATTATCCTAATACAAAACCAGATAAAGACACAACAAAGAAAGAAAATTACAGGCCAATATCTCTGAAGAACATAGATGCTAAAATCTTCTGTAAAATATTAGCAAACTGCCCTGGCTGGCATAGCTCAGTGGATTGAGCGCGGGCTGCGAACCAGGCATCGCAGGTTCGATTCCCAGTCAGGGCACATGCCTGGGTTGCAGGCCATGTCCCCCAGCAACCGCACATTGATGTTTCTCTCTCTCTCTCTCTCCCCCCCCTTCCCTCTCTAAAAATAAATAAATAAAATCTTTAGAAAAAAAATATTAGCAAACTGAATAGAGCAATACATTAAAAAGATCATACATGGAGGAAAGAAGATGGTGCAGGTGTGAATGGAAGTCACACTGACCTCCTCCCAGGACCAATCTGGCATTACAACTCATTGTGGAGAAACCACTCAACAAACAACTGAGCTATAGCCAGAGAGAGGCATATAACTTTGAACATACAGAACCAGCTTTGGCACAACTGGTCTGGCAAGGAATGCAGTGGAGACTCAAGAGGGCTGGCTGGATGCCTACCGGCAGTAGTGCTGGCAGGATAATTAAGCAGCTGATTAGATCCCTGAAGAAGAGTGGGGTATTAACCATAAACTAGGATTCCCAGGTAGAACACCAGAGCCCAAAAAGTACACAGATAACAACCAGTGGAAAAGGCAGCAGGGTTGCTCTCTGCCAGAGACAGATGGTTGGAGATGCAAGGGCTGTTTAATGGGCCAACACAAATTTTCATTTGCAGCCATTTACTCAGGGCTGAGGCAAAGGCATGGGCAGAGTAGGCTGTAGATGCCTGAGGAGAGACTGGGGATGGAAGCCCTGGGGAGAGAACTGAGAAAGTAACAGCCAGGATCCTGGTGCTGAGTCATTCTCCAGACAGCAGCAGCCTTTGTGGTCAGGCAGACCACTCATCTCTGAGTGGCAGGAGCCTGAGAGGAAACAATAGCCGTGACCCCAGGAGGGTCTTTGCCCTGTCTCTTCGGTGCTTAAGCCTGACTGCTGAGTCCTAGTGACTGGATGGGAAACCCAAGGAGACAACCAGAGACATTAGATCACTGGCAAAAGAGGGGCAGAGTGGACTAGAGAGACTTGAAGAGAGACTGGGGATGGAGGCTTTGGGGAAAGAACTGAGAAAGTAGCCACCAGGATCCGGTGCTGAGCCAACCCCCATATGCAGCAATCATCCTGCTCAGGCAGACCACTACCCTCCAAGCAGCAGCTACCTAAGGATAAACAATAGCCCCCACCACAGGAGGGATTCAGCCTTGCCCTACAGTGCTTAAACATGACTGCTGAGTGCAGAGGGACCATATTAACAATGGAAGGAGACAGCCAGTGAGTGACAGCAGATCACTGGAAGTATCCAACAGGCTTCCTTTGGTCAGATGGGGCCAACATCTGACATCACCAGAGGCAGATCCAGAAAGAAAAAAAATAATAAAAACGGTGGTAAAGACAAAAGGCTACCAATATGAAAGCCACTGTGGTCTTCTTCATGATTTGTGGCACTTTCGTTCCTGCATAGCTTTATAACATTCATTTCTTGTTCAGCGAATTTGTATATAATAAGTCACTAGATTGTATACTATAGTGTATTTCAATTCACATATTTTTCCCCTCCCTTCTCTTAGCCTATCTCACCTTCCTCTTTCCTTGCAATATTCTCACTTTAAATTTGGTTTTCTCTCTAGCTACAATTTGTTTCCATTCCACACTCTTACTATTTCTCCCCTGTTCAGACAATCAAAATGAATTCTCTTGGCAAGGGTAATTTCACAACCTTTTACCCAGCTATTAAAATACCTGTGTTCTCTCTACACCTGTAACAAACTTTGTTAGTTGTTTGTGGGTAGGGTAGTTGTTGTTGCATTGTTTTTTCAAGATTATCTCTAGAGCTTCACTAATTATTTCAAATAACAAATTTTACTGAACCCCTCTCCTACTTTTTTTTTACTCAAATTTTAATTATGCCATCTTAGCATGTTTTGTCTTTCTTTTATTTCTCCTTCATCCTGCCCTTTTATTTTCCTTGTTATCCTTTTTTCTTTTCCTTTACACCCCAAATTTTAATTTTTCCCTCACTTAGTCTTGTTTTTGTTCTTAACCCCTAATATTCTCTCTCCCTCTATCATTGCAAAGTCACATCCCATTCCTCTAAACATCTCTTAGACATTTCTTTTTCCCTTTTATTCCCATACCACCTATATTAATCTTAGCTTGTTTCTTATTGATAGTACTCTGGTGGATTTTTCTCTCCAATTTGTCTCCTATATTTTTATTAATTATCTAATATTTTCCTTCCTTTTTCTTTCTCTCTCTCACTTTACTTTATTGTATACTATTTTAATTTCTCTTTAACCTAATATTATATGCTTCCTTTCTTATACTCTATTCCACATTCCTCATTCCCTTTCTTTATTCATGGGATAAATTTTACCTTCTCCCCTTCCATCTTCTCCAACTCCCAACTCTTATTAGTGCTCCTCCCCCTACCTCCTCAAAATCATTTCTCTTTCAGTAGGTTATATCATATCCACTCTCTTTCTTATAATAGTCTTAATCTCATTACACCATTATAAATACTCCTTCATTTGCTATTGATAGTGGGATTCTGGGGGAGGAGCAGTTATATTTTCAGGTGTGCGTTTGTTTCTTGGGCTCTGTGGTCTTGTTCAGGCAATGCCTACACAACAGCACACAAGACCTGGCGGGTGAAGTGACCCTTAGTCACCCAGCAGCAGGGAAAGACCCATGAAAGAATGAGCCAAGAACAATCTATATCCAATTACATCCACAAAATCAGCATAAAAGTCATAAATGACATCCCAAGAACATCAAAATAAGGTGATCAAGGGGACTGCACCACTGTATCTCATAGGCCTGCCACCATAGAACTCCACACCACAAAGTCAGAGAGTCAAAACAGATGAATTTAATAAACAGAAGCAAACAAGAAGAGTCCCACAAACAATGGGAAGACAAAGAAACAACTGCCAATCTAAAGAAAAGGAGGAATCCTCAGAAATAATTCTAAATGAAATAGACACAAGTCAACTATCAGATATTGAGTTCAAAACAATGGTCATAAGGAAATTCAATGAACTCAGTGCAAGATACCAAAAACTAGAAGGAAATTATGAGGAAATGGCTGCAAACTATATCAGCATGAAAAATGGACATAGAAAGAATCAACAAGGGCCAAGGAGAAATGCAGAATAAAATTTCTGAATTAAAGAACACAGTAGAAGGGATCAAAAGCAGGCTCAGTGAAGCAAAGGATCTAATCACTGATTTACAGTACAAAGCAGAAAAAGCTCCCCAAAAGAGCAAGAAAAAGTAGAAAGAGTGAGGAGAAAGATGGCAGCGAGGTAGGAGGGAGCAGATTCCACTTCTCCCTACACACAGGAGAAAAACCTAGCCCATCTATGGTGGAAAAGAGCAAACAGCCAACAGTACCCCAGCATATATGAAAATAGGAGATCAAAAATTGTAGTGGATACTGAAAAAACAGACAGTAAGGAGAGTACTCAGGACAATAAGATCCCAGGGACCAGAGCAGGGACCAGGGCAGCTGCACCCACAGGCCCGGCACTCTCTGAATCTGCCACAGGGTCCTTGGGAGAGAGCCGGGTCAACTGCTCCCTCCCATCCAAACAAGGTTTAAGCAGCATCAGGAGAGATCTGGTTGCTTGAAGTTGCAGAGAGGGGAATGAGGAATAAGTGGCAAACATACAGGGGCTGTGAGCACCCAAAGAGTCTGTGGACACTGGTCGGGGAGAGTTAAGAGTTGCACAGTGACAGGCCCTGATCCCAACAGTCACTGGTCTGGTTGGAGAATTGGGCTGTGAGAGAGGCCAGGCTGTTGTATGGAGCAGCAGGCTTCAGTAGGAGGAATTTCTCAAAAAAAAAAAAAAAGTGAAAAGAGAGACACTGGGGAATTCTCCTCCAGCAATCACTCTGGCCTCCTCCCCACCCAGCTGGGCAGTGATCTCAAGGTTGTGGAGAAGGTTCCAAGGAAGACCCTGTGTACCCTGTAGCACTGGGAAGGATGCATGTCCAAACGCATGGGACCAAGACAATCTGGCTAAACACGCATGGGTCCGCACCCTAGCCCACAGTGGTAACCTCAGGGAAAGCACGCTCTGAGGAAGGCTTGGATCCCACACCCAAGGTGCCCAAGAGAGGTGCAAGGCTACCTCTGGGGAGAGTGTTCATGAGGCTGACTGAATACAGATCAGGAAGGGAGAAAAGCCATACCAATCGCCCATCAGCCTGCTGTAGCACACAAGACCAGAAAAGCCGGTTTGAGCAGTTTGAAATGAACAAGAGGCTTTTTTTTAAAGTAACTTTTTAATTTTTATTATTTTTTAATCTTTCAATTCCTTTTTCCTCTATTTTCTTCTTTCTTGTTTTATTCCTTCTTCCTTGCTTTCCAATTTTATCTCTTCTTCCTTCCTTCTTCTGCTTTTTTTTTTAAATACCCAGAAGTGAGACAAAAAAAAACCTGGAACTGCGAAAAGATCAGAGTTGAATCCAAAGAGAGGGCATCCCAACAGCTGAGAGAGTGAAACAAACGCACTTTGCTATTACAGAGAACCTGCAAGTTATTGCATATTTGTATTACTATTTTTTCATTATTCTTACATATTTTATTTTAATAGTATTTTTGTATTCCTCTTGTTTCTGTATAGTCTTCTTTGCTTGGCTGGTTATATTGTATCATTTGACAAGTTTCCCCTGTTTTTTCTTTCATAGTGTATTGCTAATTCAGTCCTTCACTTCACTTGTGTTCATTTAGCACAATATTCAAGGTCCTATACTCCCTACTCTTGTTATCCAGATCACATATATTCTGTCATATGATTGTTGCTCTAATATTATTGTAAATAATAGCTGCTCCATACAATTGTAAATACTTCACAACACCCCTCCCAGATCTTAGCCCACTTCAAAGTTTCCTGAACTCTATTACTGTAGTGGTTAACTCTATTCTCTCACACACTACACCTATTTACTATCCTTTACTCTCACCTTACCTCAGAATCTGAACTGCCACAACCTCACTGCTTTCTAGATCCAATTCACAATCCTTCCCTCCCCAACAAGAGTCTTATCTTCTTTCCATCCTTTCTAAAAAGCGGCTAGTTGGGTGGAAGATCACGGTTAACACTATACATGGCCAAAGGATCTTCTATATCTTCTCTACCAGCTGCTACTGTAAGTATCATAGAATACTCTTCTATTGTTTTAAACCATTTTTCCTTCCCCCTCCAACTGATCATAAAAAAGAGCAGGTGGAAGCTGTGAACACCAGGATACCCACTGAAAGAGGAAACCCAACAACAAAGGAACCACTAACAGATAACAACAGAAGAAGGTGAAGGAGGGAGTGGAAACCACACAAACCTTAATCCAGGACCTATCTGGACATACAAATAAATAGTGGAGAAACTACCCAGTACAAACAACTGAACAAGAGCAAGAGATAATCCTCAAAACGTTGTACACATGGAAGAATGAGCTTCAACACAACCTGCCCTCACAAGCACAACAAAATACAAGAAGTGGTGGACAGAGTGACCTTCAGTTAACCAGCTGGTGGGAAAGACCCACCAAAGAAAGACCCAACAACAATCAAGACCCAAAGACAAACACAGAGTGAACTTAAATGACACCCCAAGACCAGCGAGCTTGGGAGATCAAGAAGACTGCCCCACTGAATCTCACAGGCATTCTACCACAGAAGTTCACACCATAAACCCAGGGAGCCAGAAGAGACCAATTTAAGAAGCTGAGGCTAACAAGAAGAGTCTCACAAACAATGGGAAGACAAAGAAACAGTCTTCAAATGAAAGGAAAGGAAGAAGCCTCACAAAGAATGCTAACTGAAATAGAGTCAAATCAAATATCAGGTATTGAGTTGAAAGCAGTGGTAATCAGGAAGCTCAATGAGTTCACAATGAATTACCAGAAACTACAGGGAAACTACAATAAACTCACTGTAAACTATATAAAGATGAAAAAGGAAATAGAAAGTATCAACAAGGGTCAAGAGGAAATGAAGAATACAATTTCTGAAGTGAAGAACACAGTGAAGGAATCAAAAGCAGGATTGATGAACCAGAAGATCAGATCAGTGAGCTGGAGGACAAAGTAAAAAAAAAAAAAAGCCAGAAAAGGAAAAAAGGCTCAAAAAGAATGAAGAGGAATTAAGAGAAATGCAATAAAATATTAAAGGTAATAATATCCATATAATAGGGATACCAGAAGGAGACGAAGAAGAGCAAGGGATAGAAAACGTATTTGAAAAAGTAATGATGAGAGAAAAAGTCACACAAATCCAGGAAACACAGAGTCCCAATCAAGAGGAAACCAAGGAGGCCCACTTCAAGACACATCATAATTAAAATGGCAAAATGTAAAGACAAAGAGAGAATCTTAAGAGCATCCAAGGAGAAATAGGAAGTAACATGCAAGTAGCCCTGATAAGGCTGGCAGTTAACCTCTCAACAAAAACATAACAAGGGAATGGCAAAAAAATATTCAAAATAATGAAAAACGAAGGCCTGCAATGAAGACTACTCTACCTAGCAAGGCTCTTAGTTAAAATGGAAGATGAGATAAGGAGCTTCCAGGACAAAAGAAGCCTCAAAGAATACACCTCCAATAAACCAGCAGTGCAAGATATGCTAAAGGGACTGCTCTAAGAAGAAGAAGAAAAAGAAGAACAGTGAGAGAGAAAGGAACAAGGTAGAAAGGGAGTAAAATTGCAGTGAATAAGTACCTATCAATAATAACCTTAAGTGTAAATGGATTAGATGCTCCAATCAAAAGACATAGAGTAGCAGAATGGATGAGAAAACATAACCCACACAAATGCTGCCTACAAGAAACCCACCTCGAACAAAAGGCCCACACAGACTGAAAGTGAGGGGCTGGAAAAAATACATTCCATACAAATGGACAGGAAAAAATGCTGGGGTAGCGATACTTATATCTGACAAAATAGACTTCAAAATTAAGGTGATACAAACAAGCCCATAAGGACACTTCATAATACTTAAGGGAAAAATCCATCAAGAAGACATAAACATTATAAACAAATATGCACCCAATATAGGAGCACCCAAATATATAAGGAGAATTTTGGAGAACTTCAAGAAAGATATTGACAGCAACACAATTGTAGTAGGCAATTTTAACACCCCATGGTCAAAAATGGATAGATCTTCCAAAAAACGATCAACAAGGATATCGGGGCATTGAACAATGCCCAAGATCAAATGGACTTAACTGATATACATAGGGCCTTTCATCCCAAAGAAGCAAAATACTCATACTTTTCAAGTGCACATGGAACATTTTCAAAGACAGACCACATGATAGGACATAAAACAAGCCTCAAAAAAGTCAAGAAATTTGAAATCATATCAAGCCTTTTCTCTGCTCACAATGAGGTGAAACTAGAAACCAACTCCAAGGGAAAAAAAAACCCCAAACACTCAAACTCATGGAGGTTGAATAACATACTATTAAGCAATGAATGGGTCAAGAATGAGATCAAGGAAGAAATCAAAAAGTTTCTGGAAACAAATCAATATGAACTCATAACAATCCAAAACTTATGGGACACAGCAAAGGCAGTCCTGAGAGGGAATTTCTTAGCAATACAGGCCTGCCTAAAAAAGATAGAGACATTTCAAATAAATAACTTAACCTTACTTCTACAAGAGCTGGAGGAGCAACAACAAAGACAGCCCAGAGCAGGTAGAAGGAAGGAAATAACCAAGATCAGAGCAAAATTAAACAACATAGAAACTAAAGAAACAATTCACAGGTCCAGTAAATCTAGGAGCTGGTTCTTTGAAAAGGTAAACAAGCTCAACAAGCCTTGTGCAGACTCACCAACAAAAAAAAAGAGAAAGGGCCCAAATAAACACAAACAGAAAGAAAAGAGGAGAGACTACAACTGGTACCACAGAAATTCAAAGGAGTGTAAGAAAGTATTATGAAGAACTATATGCTGAGAAATTCGAAAACCTAGGTGAAATGGACAAATTTCTATAAAAATATGATCTTCCAAAACTCAATGAAGAAGAAGCAGAAAGTCTGAACAGACTAATAACAGCTGAGGAAATTGAAGCAATAATCAAAAAACTCCCAACACACAAAAGCCCTGGACTGGATGGTTTCACAGGAGATTTTTACAAAGCATTTAAGGAAGAGCTAACCCCTCTCCTTCACAGATTTTCCAAAGAATCCAAGAAGAGGGAAGACTCCCAAACCCTTTTTATGAAGCCAGTATCATCCTAATCCCAAAACCAGATAAATACAGAGGAAAGACAGAAAACTACAGACCAGTGTGTCAGAAATTGAAGGCATTTTTGTACACCAACAATGAAATATCAGAAACAGAAATCAGGGAAAAAATCCCTGTTGCCTTAGCAACAGGAAAAATGAAATACCTCAGAATAAACCTAATCATGTAAGTAAGACTTGTACTCAGAAAAATACACAACACTGAAGAAAGAAATTAAGGAAAACACACAAAAAATGAAATCATATACCATGTTCATGGATTGGAGCGATTAACATCATCAAAATATCTATACAAATGTCAAAGGAATATATAGACTCAATGCAATCACTATTAAAGTACCAATGATGTTTTTGAAAGATATAGAACAAACACTTCAAATATGCATGTAGAACTATGAATAACCCCAAATAGCTGCAGCAATTTTGGAAAGAACAACAAAGTAGGTGCAATTACCATATCAGACATGAAACTATATTACAAGTCCACGGTAATCAAAACTATCTGGAACTGGCATAAAAACAGACATATAAACCAATGGAACAAAATAGAAAGCCCCAAAATAAACCCAGGTCTCTATGGTCAATTAACATTTCACAAAGGGGGCAGCAGCATAAAATGGAGTAGAAATGACCTCTTCCACAAATGGTGTTGGGAGAGCTGGACACCTACATGCAAAAAAATGAAACTCAACCACCAACTTACACCACACACAAAAGTAAATTCAAGATGGATTAAAGACTTAAATATAAATTGTGACACTATAAAAGTTCTACAGGAAAACATAGGCAAGAAAACCTCAGACATCCATCCAGCAATATTTTCATCTTTGTGTCCCCTAGAGCAAGGGACATAAAGGAAAGAATAAACAAATGGGAAGTCATCAAATTAAAAAGCTTCTTTATGGCTAAAGAAAACAGCATTGAAATGAAAAGGGAACCAACTATATGAGAAAACATATTTGCCAATGATGCCACAGACAAGGATTTGATCTCCAAAACATATGAAGAACACACTTGAGTCCACTCCAGGAAGATAAAGAACCCAATTAAAAAATGGGCAAAAGACTTGAACAGACACTTTTCTAAGGAGGACATGCAAAGGGTTCAAAGATACATGAAAAGATGCTCTGCATCACTAGCCATTAGAGAAATGCAAATTAAAACCACAATGAGATACCACTTCACACCAGTCAGAATCAAGTCAGCAAACAACAAGTGTTGGAGAGGATGTGGCAGAGAACAGTAGCTCACTGTTGGTGGGAATGCAGACTGGTACAGCCAGTGCGGAAAACACTATGGAACTTCCTTAAAAGTAAAAATGGAACTGCCTTTGGACCTGGCAATTCCAGGGCTGGTATTATATCCTAAGAACCCTGAAACACCAATCCAAAAGAACCCTTGCACCCCAATGTTCATACCAACACAATTTAGAAGAGCTAAGTGCTGGAAATAACCTAAGTGCCCATCAGTAAATGAATGGAGGAAAAAACTATTGTACATTTACACAATGGAATTCTATGCAGCAGAAGGAAAGAAGGAGCTCCTACCCTTTGCAACAACATGGATGAAACTGGAGAGTAATATGCTAAGTGTAATAAGCCAGGAGGTGAAAGACAAATACCATATGATCTCACCTTTAAGTGGAACGCAATCAACAAAACAAACAAGCTAACCAAATATAATCAGAGGCATTGAAATTAAGAACAATTTGACAGTAACCAGAGGGGAGGTGGGGAGGATAATTGGGGGAAGGGGAAGGGTTTTCAGGAACAACTATGAGGGACACATGGACACAACAAAGTGGGGAAGGAATCAGGGGAGGAAGGTGGGGGTGGCTCTGGTGGGGGGTGGTAATTGCACACAACTGTAACTGAATAACAATAAAACAAAAGAAAAATAAATAAATAAATAAATAAATAAATAAAGTAATAAAAAAGAACCTATGCATCCCAATGTTCATAGCAACATAATTTACAATAGCCAAGTGCTGGAAGCAGTTTGGGTGAACATTGCTAAATGAGTGGATCAATAAACTATGGTACATTTACACAATGGAATACTACACAGCAGAAAGAAGGATCTCCTACCCTTTGTGACAACATGGATGGAACTAAAAAGTATTATGCTAAGTGAAGTAAGCCAGGTGGTGAAAGACAAATGCCATATGATCTTACCTATAAGTGGAACCTACTTAACAAAACAAACTGGCAAGCAAAATATAGTTGGAGTCATTGAAATTGACAACAACTTGACAGTAACCAAAGGGGAGGGGAGAGGGAAATAACATGGGAAAGAAGGGAAAGGGATGTAAATTAACATGTATGAGGGACCCATGGGCAGAGCCAAGGTGGTTGGGATTGAGGTGTGGGTAGGGCAGGGGAAAGTGATGGTGGTAAAATGGAGACAACTGTATTCAAACATCAACAAAAAATGTTTTAAAAAAAAAAGAGCATACACCGTGATCAAGGGTGATTTATTCCAGGGATGCAAGGATAGTACAATATCCACAAGTCAATAAATGTAATACATCACATAAAGAAAATGAAAGACAAAAATCACATGATCATATCAATAGATGCAGAAAAGCATTTGATTACACCCAGAACTCATTTATGATAAAAACACTCAGCAAAGTGGCAACAGAGGGAGTATACCCCAACATAATAAACACCATATACAAGAAACCTACACCCAACATTATTCTCAATGGGAGAAAACTAAAAGCTTTTCCCCTAGGATCAGGCACAAGACAAAAGTGTTCCCTTTACCACTTCTATTCAACATAGTATTGGAAGTTCTAGCCACAGCAATCAGACAGGAAAAAGAATTAAAGGACATCTAAATTGGAAAGGAGGAAGTAAAACTGTCATTGTTTGCAGATGACTTGGCAGTGTACATAGAAAATCCCATAGACTCGATCCAAAAACTACTCGACCTAATAAGTGAATTTGGCAAAGTAGCAAGATACAAAGTCAATAATCTGAAATCAGTGGCATTTTTGTACACCAATAAGGAATTAACAGAAAGACAAACTAAGGGGAAAAAAAAAACATTTACTATAGCAACAAAGGTACCTAGGAATATTTTTTCTATTTTTAATATATTTTATTGATTATGCTATTATGGTTGTCTCATTTTCCCCCCGTCACTCCCTCCCACCCTACACACCCTCTCCCACCCACATTTCCCCACTTTACTTCTTGTCCATGTGTCATACGTATAAGTTTCTTAGCTTCTACATTTCCCATACTATTCTTACCCTCCACATGTCTATTCTCTACCTACCATCTATGCTACTTATTCTCTGTACCTTTCCCCCATCTCTGCTCTTCTCATTCCCCTGTTAATAACTCTCCACGTGATCCCCATTTCTGTGTTTTTGTTCCTGTTCTAGTTGTTTGCTTAGTTTGCTTTTGTTTTTGTTTTAGGTGTGGTTGTTAATTATTGTGAGTTTGCTGTCATTTTACTGTACATGTTTTTTATCTTCTTTTTCTTAGATAAGTCCCTTTAACATTTCATTGTTGTCATTTTACTGTTCACAGATTTGATCTTCTTGTATTTCCTAGATAAGTCCCTTTAACATTTCATATAATAAGGGCTTGGTGATGATGAACCCCTTTAACTTGACCTTATCTGGGAAGCACTTTATCTGCCCTTCCATGCTAAATGGAAGCTTTGCTGGAAGGAGCAATCTTGGATGTAGGTTCTTGCCTTTCATGAATTGGAATACTTCTTTCCAGCCCCTTCTTGCCTGCAAGGTCTCCTTTGAGAAATCAGCTGACAGTCTTATGGGCAGTCCTTTGTAGGTAACTCTCTCATTTTCTCTTGCTACTTTTAAGATTCATTCCTTATCTTCAATCTTGGGTAATGTAATTATGATGTGCCTTGGTGTGTTCCTCCTTGGGTCCAACTTCTTTGGGACTCTCTGAGCTTTCTGGACTTCCTGGAAGTCTATTTTGTTAGCCAGAATGGGGAAATTCTCCTTTATTATTTGTTTAAATAAGTTTTCTACTTATTGCTCTTCCTCTTCTCCTTCTGGTACCCCTATAGTTCAGATGTTGGAACATTTAAATATGTCCTGGAGGTTCCTAAGACTCTCCTCATTTTTTTGAATTCTTATTTCTTCATTCTTTTCTGATTGTATGTTTCTTTCTTCCTTCTGGTCCACTCCATTGATTTGAGTCCCAGTTTCCTTCCCATCACCATTGGTTCCCTGTACATTTTCCTTTATTTCACTTAGCATAGCCTTCATTTTTTTTCATTTAATTTGTGACCAAATTCAACCAATTCTGTGAGCATTCTGATTACCGGTGTTTTGAACTCTGTGTCTGATAGGTTGGCTATCTCTTTGTTGCTTAGTTGTATTTTTTTCTGGAGCTTTGATCTGTTCTTTTGTTTGGGCCATTTTTTTTTTGTCTCGATGCACCTGTTACATAGTGAGGGGCAGAGCCTTAGGTGTTCACCTGGGTGGAGCAACCCATGTCACTGGGTTGTGACACTGTATGTGGGGCAGAAGTTCAAGAGTAAACAATGGTGCTTGCTCAGCTCTCTGCCACATTTCAATCACTTCTCCCACTTCCCACAAGCAAATTGGGCCCTTCTGGTGCTTATTCCCATGTGGGTGGGTTTGTGTATGTCCTGGGACCCTATGGGTCTCTCCAACAAACTCTCCTGTGAGGCTGGGAGTTTCTCCTAGCACCTCAACCCCCACAGGTGTTCTCAGTCAGTGTTCTGAGGCTTTATTTCCCCATGCCAGGACCCTGGGTTGTGTGGTCTGTCTGGCTTCCCAGTTTTGCCTGGTTTATCTGCAAGCAAATGTGGAACCAGATGCACTGTGCCCCGCTACAATATGCCCCCTTGCTGGGCCCACCAGCTGCCATTTTGTGTGCCCAGGGTCCGCCTGCTGCCGCCTTGCACACCGAGGTCTGCCAGATACCCTGCTGTGAGCCCTCTCCGTCCCAGATCCTGGACTCTGCCCCTCTTACTGGTCTGGATGACTGTGTCTACTTTAACTCCTTGGTTGCCAGACTTCCATACAGTTCAATTCTCTGTCAGTACTGGTTGTTTTTTGTTTTTAAATCTGTTGTTGTCCTTATTTTGGTTATGCGAGGAAGCACAGTGTGTCTACCTAGGTCTCCATCTTGGCTGGAAGTCCTTCAAGGAATAAATTTAACCAAGGAGGTAAAAGACCTATACTCAGAAAACTAAACACTGAAGAAAGAAATTGAGGAAGATACAAATAAATGGAAGCATATACAGTGTTCATGGATTGGAAGAATTAACATCATTAAAATGTCCATACTACCCAAAGTAATCTACAGATTCAATGTAATTATTAATAAAATACCAATGGCATATTTCACAGATCTAGAACAAATACTCCAAATATTTATATGGAACAAAAGAAGACCCCAAATATCCATAGCAATTTTGAGAAAGAAGAGCAAAGGAGGAGGGATCACAGTACCTGATATCAAACTATATTTCAAGGCCACTGTAATCAAAACAGTCCGGTGTTTTCAAGAGAATAGACACATAGATCAATGGAACAGAATAAAGAGCAGAAATAAAACCAAGTCTCTATGGTCAGTTGATATTCGACAAAGAGGGCATGAGCACACAATGGAGTAAAAATAGTCTCTTCAACAAATGGTGTTGGGAGAACTTGATTGGTAGATACAAGAAAATGAAACTAGACCACTAACTTACACCATACACCAGAATAAACTAACAATGGATAAAAGACTTAAATATAAGTTGTGATACTATAAAAACCATAATGGAAAATTTAGGCAGCAAAATTTCAGATATCTCATATAACAATTCTTTTGCCAATATATCTCCTAGGGCAAGGGAAATAAAGGGAAAAATGAATAAATGGTACTACAAAATTTAAAAAGATTCTGCAAAGGTAAAGAATCCATCATCAGCATGAGAAGGGAAACAACTATATGGGAGAACATATTTGCCAATGATACATCAGGCAGGGGTTTAATCTCTAAAATACATAAGGAACTCATACATCAGGAAGACAAATAATCCAATGGGCAAAGGACCTGAATAGACACTTCTCCAAGGAGGACATGCAAATGGCCCATAGGTATATGAAAAAATGCTCAACATCACTAACCATCATAGAGATGAAAATTAAAACCACAGTGAGATGTCACCTCACACCTGCCAAAATGGTTGTCATTAATAAATCAACAAACAACTACTGGTGAGGAAGTGGAGAAATGGGAACCCTAGTGCACAGTTGGTGGGAATGCAGACTGGTGCAGCACATCTGGAAAACATTATGGAATTTCCTGCAAAAATTAAAAATGGAACTTCCTTTGACCCAGTGATTCCATTGTGGGGAATATACCCAAGAATTCCAAAACACCAATACAAAAGAATTTATGCACCTTTATGTTCATAGCAGTGCAATTTACCATAGTCAAGAGTTGGAAACAGACTAAGTGCCCATCCATAGATGAGTAGATTTAAAACTAGTACATTTACATTTACACAACGGAATACTATACAGCAGAAAAAAAGGAATTTCTATCTTTTGTCATAGCATGGATGGACCTGGAGACTATGATGTTAAGTGAAATAAGCCAGTCAGTGAAAGAGAAATACCATATAAACTCACTTATAAGGGAAATCTAATGAACAAAATAAACAAATGAGCAAAATAGAACCAGAGGCATAGAATCATTAAATAGACTGACAGCAGTAAGAGGGGGGAGGGGTGGGGAGTCTTTGAAAGAGGGTGAGGAGATTAGTCAAAGAACATATATGAAGAACTCACAGACATGAATAATGAGGTGGGCATTGGCTATGGAGGCAGGGCTGGATGGGCATAGAGGAGGAAGGGGAAAAATATAATAGCATAAACAAACCATAAAAATAAAAAAAATACAATGAATCATCTCTGGCAAGATAGCTCCATTGGTTAGAACATCATCCTTATACACCTAAGTTGTGGGTTTGATCCCCAGTCAGGGCACATACAAGAAGCAATGAATGACCCCTAGCTAGTGGGGCTCTGTTGATTGGGTGTCATTCCACAAAGTGAAAAGTTGTCAGTTCAATTCCTTGTTGGGGCACAAGCCTGGGTTGCAGGTTCAGTCCCTATTCAATTTTTCTCTCTCTCTCTTTCTCCCTTTCTTCCCCTCTCTCTAAAAATTCATAAATAAAATATTTAAAAAATGAAGCAATGAATAAGTGCATAAATATGTGGAACAACAACTTGATGTTTCCTTCTCCCTCTCAAATAAATAAAATTTTTAAAGATACAATTAATCACTTTTAGATTCAAACTGTTTATTACTTACACAGGGAAAGAAAAATTAGCCAATGGTTCCTGCTCCTAGTGATTCTTGTCCTAAACACCAAAAAATGATGACACTAAACAAAAGGGGCCAGAGTACTGCAATGGTAGTTGTGGGACATTCTGTTGCTAAGAAGCCAATGCTAGAGTGAGCTAAATGGCATTATAGTCTAGCTCTATTCAGAGGGGCTGAGTCAGACAGACTTTTATCTTATCAGATCCCAGCAGGTGAGAGGCAATGAAAAATCACTTCTTGACAGTCTCTGAGTGCAGGGGCTGGTAAGATGGGAAGTGAGAGATGGCCTTGAAGCAGCTTTTTGCAGGCCTCCCATACACTTGTGCTCGGGAAGGATCACAGGTGTTCTTCCAAGACTCAGATTGATAGCACTTTAAGCTTTTACCTGTGGGGTTTATGTGCATAGAGCCAAGCTTCTCGGGTACCATGGTGAAACTATTTTACAGCATTAAGCTGAAGGCCCAGGTACCTTCCTTGAGGTTAGTGGAAGTCAGAGTCTATTGAGGAACTTCCTCTCTCTATCCTGCCCTTTAATTCTTCTCTTTAGGGTTGGGATAAGGTGGTGCATGGATTAAAGAAATAATGGGACGTAGAACTAATTCAGGCCCTGTAAGATTCTAAACAAAGACCAGATAATCCCAAAGCCCAAGTCCTTTGCTGGTTTTGATACAGAAACTCAAGAGCTAAAGATTTTAGCCTTAGTTGATAAGCTTAAGTGATTATGGCGTATGAGAAGCTATAACTCAGGAATTAAAGATTTTAACCTTAGTTGATAGGTATAAGTAACTAATGCATGCGGAAAGCTGTTGTTTCAGGAACTGGAATACATGAACACATGATTACAGGTGGTGACAAGCAATTCAAACTTTGTGCCCCAGGGGTTCTACAAGATGGTATCAGAAACATTGTGTTCCTGGGGGGGAATACTAGTGATGCAGATAAGGAATTTTTGACCAACAAATAAAAAGGTAACAGGAAAATTACTGGTGGACTGCAACTCTTATCCAATTAACCCTTTTCCAAACCCCTTACCCACCCTTTCTTCTCCTTATAAAAATGTCAGCTTGAAATGAGATGTTAAGGTTTTTGAGGGTATATAACCCACAGTCTTCACAGATCGCCAGTCATCTGAATAAAAGTCCTCATAAAGGTTTAATCTCTATCTCTATTTATTGGTTCTCGTAGTGACAGGCAACAGGAACATCAACCTTTCCTGTTTGTTTTGCTCTTAGTTTTTCAGCAATTAATTGATACTTATGAGTAATTTCTAAGGTCCTTTCTAGCTCTAACGTGGAAGTTTATTGAATGTAGTGGTAGGAGCCTAATCGGCATATCTACTTGCAAAATGTTGGCACATCAGAGCAGATCATCAGAAACCCTATGACTAGAACAGAGAGGTGGACACATTATTGTTACTTTAGGATCCCCATTAGAATCCCTTTTAGGGTGACTATACCACTCTATACACACTTCAGTTCACTTGGAACACTTACATTTGAACCACTGCTTTTGAGCTTTCCACTTCAGCTCTCTCTCCCTATCCTGCTTTACTCACTAACTGCAATAAGATGAAAACACTGCTCTAGCTAGCCATGTTTCAGTTTCAAATTTCAGGTCAGCTATCTGACAGTCTTCAGTGTGTCCACTTAGGAAATTGCCAAAGACATTTCATTTTCCAAGAATAGAGCAAGTCACTTTATATAGCAACTAACAGGGGTCCTATTTGCCACCCTTCCTAATCATAGCCTTTCTTCCTCAAACCTCCACAAATGCACCCCCTACATGGCAGAAGATAGGGTCTTGGCATTTTCACTAGTCCAAGTTATTCAATCACTCCTCTATCTATTTATTCAATAATTTATTGGTAGCCTCTTTGTGTCAGGTGCTGGAGTTCAGTGATGAATGAAACATATATTCTCTGCCCTCAACACATACTCTTTGTGTTCATGGGACTCATAATCTGGAGGGTAGACAGACCATCAGCAGATGAATACTTTTCTGGTAATAGGAGCTATCAATGATTGATTATTTCTGCTGTCCCTGACACTATTCTAAGCACCTGAAATGCAATAACTAATTTAATCCTTTGAGCAATCCTATGAGGTAAAGATTATTATTGTCCACCTGAAAATTAATTCCTGTGCCCTGGTCCAGACCAGCAGATTCCGTGGTACCTGGTGAGCTGCTAGCCAAGGGTCTTGGCTATTGCTGCCTTTGGTGCAAGTTGAATGAGTTCAAGGCCAGCACTGAAGAAATGACTCAGCCCAGTGGCTCCTGGAATCAAAGTTGACTAGGTAAGGTTCCCAGGACCACACTGAACACCTTCAAAACCTCCCCTGTCACATTTTTCTGACCATCTTTTTCCCTCCCCTTTCTCTGATGCCTCCCAAAACCTCCTCCTTGAATTATTTCCCATTCTATACCTTTCCCTCTGGCAGGAAGCAGAGGAAAGGCAAATTGGCTTTGGGAACCAGATGAGCACTTTGCCCAGCGAGAATGAGCAACTTGTACTGTGCCCTCCCCATTTGGAGAAAAGGAAATCAGGGAGTTCTCTCAGGCTGAGTAGCATGCTACCCTGTCCTCTGATGGCCCAGGTGGCCAAATAAACATCAGAGGAGCCACACCCTACCCAGTGTCTTCTGGGATATGAGGACGGAACTGGCAGCCAAATCAGACAGGTGAGCAAGGCTGCTGTGGGCACCAGTGGTTTGAAGACAGTGCACCTCCTGGGAGAGACCTCACTGCCTGGGAAACTGGGGCACAAAGGAGGGCTGGCCTGCAGGGCCCAGAAGCAAACCCTGGAAAATGGAGAGGGGCGAGGAGGAAGGGAGAGGCTCCTGGGGATGTGCGTGTGGAGGGTTGTGTATAAACGAGCATAGGTAGGAATGTGCATATGTGCAGAGGGACAGAGCGGAGAAAGATGTGTGTACGCAACCTATGGAGGAGGACGAGTGTATGCCCAGAAAGGACGGTGCATGTGTGGAGATGTGTGGAGAATTGTAGCATGTGCATGGCTGCGTGAGTGTGGGGTGTGGGCGGGGAAGGGTAGGGGAAGGATGGAAAGGAATGCTCTTGTAATTTGTGAGGGACCCAAAGCAGGTCTGCCTGGGGGCCTGTAGTGTGTGGGTTCTTGACTTGTGCAGGAAAGATTTCACAACATGAGTGCAGGTACTTTTGAGCATATGTTTATTAAAGCTGGGGACAATGAAACAAAGGAAGGGCTTAGGCTATAAGAAGCAACAGGAGAGCCTAGGCCAGTCAGCTTTGGTCTTCTAGAAAAGTCAGAGAAAAGGGGACCATGGAGACAGATTTAGGGAGTAAGTCCAAGATCAGCTGCCGCTGCCCGTTGTTCCACTGGTTACAAGTCTCTTGGAGTCCCTTAGAGTTTAGGAGAAAGTTTATGCGGGACAAAGAAAAGGCATGTAAGTGCTCCTGAGGAAGTCAGGCTAGAATCCTTTGTCTTGAAGTCTTTTGTCTCTCTTTTGCAGGTGGGAACCCTAAGGGGGTTTGTAGAGAAGAGTTTCAGCAGAATATTCATCAGTTTTCCATGTGTGTTTTTAATAATATGTTGATGTACCAAAATGAGTACATTAAGGGACCAGGATCATTTTCTGGTCAGCTTTGTCTCTATCTTGAATTTGTTTGATTCTAGTTGGGTTTTGTTGTTGTTGCTGTTGTTGTTATTTATTCCCCTGACTTTATCCATCCTTGGGCTTGGCTGGCACTAATTGCACTAATTGGGTCTCTGTTACCTCCCTCCCTGACTACAGTGATTTAAGCTATTTACTCTCTGGTTAAGGAGGAGAGATGTAAACTATTTGCTCTCAAGTGTCCTTGGTTAGGGAAGATAACACCTTGTAATTTACTAGTTGGATGTAAATTACTTGACTTGCTTGGCCCTATTTGTCTAACCATTTATCTCAGTTTCTCTTTTCCCCCTTGCCAAAAATTCTCCTAACATCTAACTATCCTGCCTCACTGACAGATGACTTTGGGTGTGGGGTGGTGGGAGAGTGTGTTAGGAGTGCCATTGCATGCATGCGGGACTGAGGTAAAGATGTCAGCAAAGCTCTTGCGGATGGGCCTGAAATTCATGCTTCTTAACTTTTTATTTTTAAGGTGATAGATAGGGTGCACATGACACACTTGAAAATTTGAGGAAAACTATTGACCATCTCTTCAAAAAAAAAAAAAAGGAAAAAAGAAAGAATGGGTAAATGGTTTGCATGTCACCATAGAGGGGTCTAGGGGTCTAGGGGTCTAGGGGTCTAACCCATGGCTGGCCATCTGTGGACCTCAGATTATAGTTTAAAGTGAGAAGAAAACCCAAATAGGCTTCTTTAGTACTGGCCATGTGTCTGATTCCATGAGAGGAGAAAAGGAACAGGTGACTGAGCTGTTGCTTACTCTTTCTGTGAGCCTGTCCTTGGCTTGGTGTGGCTTCCAGCCTAGGTTTGCTAATACTCAGGAACACAGTGCTCTCCTCTCCAAGTGGGGTATAAAATGGGGTTGATAGGGGAGCTGAAGAGTTAAAGATTTTAGCTTTAGCTATAGTTTATAGGCTTAAGTGATTAATGCATGTAGAAACTGTCATTCTAGAAACTGGAATGCATGACCACATGTCTTTAGGAGGCTGATAAGCAATTCAACCTTGTGCCTGTTCCCAGATAAAGAATTGTTGATCAACAGTTTCTGGCCATGATGGAGCCATAGGTGGATACACTATGCATCCTTGCACAACCAAAAGAAGGACAACAAATTTAAAAATTAAAAAACAACAACAACCATACCTGTCAGAAAATCTAACTGTATGGGAGTTTGAAAACCAAGGACTTAAAGAAGAAATATTCATCTAGACTGGTAGTGGGGTAAAGACAGGCAGTCATGCAGAGAGGACATGCATTGAGGTGGCAGCTGATGCACTGGGGTGGGCAAGGTGCTGGCTGGCAGACAGGGCTGTCCCATATTTGGGTGCAGATAAACCAGGAGGAATAACTGGAGAGTGAGACAGATCAAGCAACCCTGGGTTCCAACATGGGAAAAGAAAGCCTCAAAACCTCTGGATATAACAACCTGTGGAGGTTGTGGCAGTGGAAGAAACACCCAGCCTCATGGAAGAGTTCACTGTAGAGACCTATGGGGTCCTAGAATGTACACCAACCCACCTACCTGGGAATCAGCACCATAAGGTCCCAATTTGCTTGTGGGCAGTGGGAGAAGTGACTGAAAGCTGGCCAAGGTCTGAGCAAGTGACATTGTTCTCTCTTGAACCCCTCCCCCACAGAAAATATAGTGAAGTGGGTTTCCCCATCCTGACAAATACATGAGGCTCTGGTTCTTACAAGAGACAAAGAAATGTGGCCCAAGGGAAAGAACAGATCAAAGCTTAAAAAATGGAACTAAGCGATGAAGAGATAGCCAATCTATCAGATGCACAGTTCAAAACACTGGTAATCAGGATGCTCACAGAAATGGTTGAGTATTGTCCTAAAATAGTGGAAAAAGTGAAGGCTATAAAAAGTGAAATAAAGGAAAATGTACAGGGAACCAACAGTGATGGGAAAGAAACTGGGATTCTAATAAACATATTGAGGTGGAAGGAAGAAGTAAACATTTAACCAGAACAGAATGAAGAAATGAGAAGTTAAAAAAATGAGGAGAGGCTTAGGAACCTCTGGGACAAGTTTAAACATTCCAGCATCTGAATCATAGGCATGCCAGAAGGAGAAGAGAAAGAGCAAGAAATTGGAAACTTATTTGAACAAATAATGAAGGAGAACTTCCCTAATCTGCCAAAGGAAATAAACTTCCAGGAAGTCCAGGAAACTCAGAGAGTCCCAAAGAAGTTGGACCCAAGGAGGAACACACCAAGGCACATCATAATTACATTACCTGAGATTAAAGATAAGAAAAGAATCTTAAAAGCAGCAAGAGAAAAGGAGAGAGTTGCCTACAAAGTAGTGTCCATAAGGCTATCAACTGATTTCTCAAAAGAAACCTTGCAGGCAAGAAGGGGCTGGAAAGAAGTATTTGTAGTCATGAAAGGCAAGGACCTACATCCAAGATTACTCTATACAGCAAAGCTTTCGATCAGAATGGAAAGGCAGGTAAAGTGCTTCCCAGATAAGGTCAAGTTAAAAGAGTTCATCATCACCAAGCCATTATATGAAATGTTAAAGGGATTTATCTAAGAAAAAAGATAAAAAATAGGAATAGTAAAATGATAATGAAGTCACAACTATCAACAAATGAATCTAAAAAATTTAAAAAGAAGAAGAAACACAATGAAAACAAAAACTAAGCAAACAACTAGAACAGGAACAGAATCAGAGAAATGGACATTACATGGAGGGTTTTCAGTGGGGAAGGGGGAAGGTAGGAATGGGGGGAAAAGGTACAGGGAAGAAGAAGCATAATTGGTAGACATAAAATAGACAGGGAGGGGTCAAAAATGGTATATGAAACAGAGAACACAAAGAACTTATATGTACAACCCATGGACATGAACTAAAGGAGAGGATGCTGGAGGGTTGGGGGTGCAGAGTGGAGGGGGAATAAGAGGGGGAAATTGGGAAAACTGTAATAGCACAATCAATAAAATACATTTAAAAAAACAAATCAACAAACAAGTGCTGGCTAGGTTGTCAAGAAAAGGTAAAACTAGTACGCTGTTGGTGGGAATGCAGACTGGTACAGCCACTGTGGAAAAACAATATGGAATTTCCTCAAAAAACTAAATGTGGAACTGCCTTTGGACACAACAATTCTACTGTCCCAACAGTAGTAGGGTATTGTTTATACCCTAAGAATACCTAAACACCAATTGAAAAGAACCTATGCACCCTAATGTTCATCACAGCATTATTTACAATAGCCAAGTGCTAGAAGCAACCCAAGTGCCCATCAGTAAATAAGTGGATCAAAAACTGTAGTACATTCACACAATGGAATACTGTACGGTAGAAAGAAAGAAGAAATTCCTTCCCTTCACCACAGCATGAATGGAACTGGAGAGCATTATGCTAAGTTAAATAAGCCAGGCGTTGAAAGACAAATACCATATGATCTCACCTATAAGTGGAACCTAATCAACAAAGCAAACAAGTGAGCAAATAAGAACCAGAGACATTGAAATAAAGAACAAAGTGACATAACCAGAGTGGAGGTGGGAGGGTTACATGTGAAGGATGGGGAAGGGTTAAGGAACATGTACGAAAACCCATGGACAAGGACCATGATGGTGGGTATTGTTTTTAGCAGTGGGCATTGTATGGAGCAGGAGAGAACAACAGGTGTGAAAATAGGTACAACTGTAACTGAACAACAATTCAGAAAAAGCTAATGATGTACTGGAATAACATATGTGGCACACATAAAAACACAAGGCTAATGTCCATAATACAAATTACAAATCAATATGGAAAAGAAAATATGGAATATTTCTATTCCCAGCAGTATGAAGTAACTATGAGGGAATTTATCCTTCCACGTTAAAAATCATAAAATGAATTCTCCAAAGGAACTAGTGGCAGAAGGAGGCTGGGGAAGTGTCTGGGTCAGCTGGTTGTGTTTGAGTACTGTTCCAGTATTGAAGACCTGATAAAAATCTGGAGCCTCTGGGTACTCGATTTTTAAAGTAATCCTGTCAGTTCCCTAATAATAGTAATAAATTAACCAAACAGCAAAAAGAAATAATAAAATGAACAATGTATATGAAACAATAGTTTCCAGACATTGGGTAACAGGTAACAATGGGGCAAATAAAAGTAGCAAGACAGTAGTTTTAAACAGAACCATATCAATAGTCTTACTGGTGTTAATAGTCTCACAGCAATCTACTTAAAGGGTAGGACTGATAGAACGGAAGAAAATTTAAAGACCCAACAATATGTGGCCTATAGGCAACTTACTTTAAATATCAAAAACAAATAAGTTACATAAAAGATAGGGAAAGCACATACCATATTAACATTAATTTTTAAAAAGCAGGTGTGGCTATATTATTTTCAGAGAAATTAGATTGCAAAGAAAGAATATTACCAAAGAGAAGTGGCTCATTCATCATGAAAACATAATTCTAAGTAAATATGCATCTAAGTAACAGATTCAATCTAAATGAAGCAAAAACTGATTAAACAAAAAGAAATAGACAAATGTACAATTTTAGTCAGAGACTTCAACACTTTTCATAGTAATTGATAGACCAAGGAGATGAAAATAAGAATATAGGGGATTTTATCCCTGACTGGTGTGGCTCAGTGGATTGAGCACAGGACTGTGAGGCAAACAGTCGCTGGTTCGATTCCCAGTCAGGGCACAAGCCTTGGTTGCAGGCCAGGTTCCCCATGGTGTGGGGAGGGCAAGAGGCAACCACACATTGATGTTTCTGTCCCTCTCTTCCTCCCTCCCTTCCCCTCAGTCTAAAAATAAATAAATAAAATGTTTTAAAAAAAGAATATAGGGGATTTGAATAATACCAATAATAAATTTTATGTATTTGATATATATTCAAAATTCAACCCAACAACAGAAAACATATTATTTATATGTATGTATTGAACATTTACCAAGATAGACCATATCTGGGTCATATAACAAGTCTCAATAAAATTACATGATTTGAGTCATGTAGAGTATGTTCTCTGAACACAATGGAGTTAAATTAAAAATCACAGTGATATACATTATGGCATAGGGAATATAGTCAATAATATCATGATAACACTGTGTAGGGCCAGGTGAGTACTTGAAACATTGAGGATGGGTGTACAATCTTTAAAGTACATTATTTTCTAACCACTATGCTGTACAGCTGAAACTAATACAGAATAATGTTAAATGTAGAGTGTAACCAAAAAATTTTAAAATAAATGTAAAAAATTAGTGAAAGAAAGGCATATAGAAAAACCTTCCAAATATTTGGAAAATAAATAACAGACTTCTAAATAATCCATCACTCAAGAGTAAGTCTCAAAATACATAAGGAAATATTTTAAACTAGTGAAAGTGAAAACATGAGACATGTAAATTTGTGGGATATCGTTAAAGCCGTGCTTAGACGGAAACTTACAGCACTGAACAGCTATATTAGAAAAAAGATCTTAAATCAGTGAGAAACTAGAACAGGAAGATCAAGTTTAATTCAATGTTAACAGAATAAATGAACTAATAAAGAAAAGAATGCATACTATATGTTTCCATTTATATAAAATTCTGGAAAAACTTATAGTTTCTAGAATTATTAAATAATTTCTAACAGAGCAGATTAGTGAAAATTGGTGAGAGAAAGGGATGCATCTATGAAAAGGTTCAAGAAAACATTTGCAGGAGATGGACATGCTCATTATCTTGCTTGTGGAGATGGTTTCAAGTCAAAACTCATCAAATTGTATTTTTTTGCACATTTCTTTTTTCATTTTGATTTTTATGTTTTTTAACTTCATTGTTGTTCAAGTACAGTTGTCCCCATTTTCACCCCACCACTCCCCCTGACCCCAGCCATCCCCACCTCCCGCCCCTGATCCTACCCCCCTTTGGTTTTGTCCATATGCCCTTTATAGATGTTCCTGAAAACCCTTCCCCATTTCTCCCCCATTATCCCCTCCCACCTCCCCTCTGGTTACTATCAATTTGTTCTTAATTTCAATGTCTCTGGTTATATTTTGCTTGCTTGTTTTTGTTGATCAGGTTCTACTTATAAGTGAGATCATATGGTATTTGTCTTTCACCTCCTGGCTTATTTCACTTAGCATAATGCTCTCCAGTTGCATCCATGCTGTCACAAAGGGTAGAAGCTCCTTCTTTCTTTCTGCTGCATAGTTTTCCATTGTGTAAATATACCATATTTTTGGATCCACTCATTTACTGATGGGCACTGAAGTTGCTTCCAGCACTTGCTTATTGTAAAGTGTGCAAATTGTGTTCTTTAAACAGGTATAGTTTATTGCTTGTGAATTATACCTCAACTGGGCTGTAAACACACACACACACACACACACACACACACACACACACACCTTTGAAAGAGTCACTTAAGAACACCAGTTGTCTAAACCCCATAACCCCATATTCTAAGTAATCTGGGGTTTAAATTTAGAGGTCAAGGTCACACAGCCAGTTCACAATAAGACTGGTATTAGAACAAGTGTCCTTATTTCTGGTGTTGGTGTTCATAGTATACCAAAGGTAGAGCTTAAATTAAGGGCATAGATTACAAATGGTGGGTTTTCAGTCTTTTGTGGCATAACAGTGGGAAAGGGACATGTATATTATGAAAACACCTGACTCCCAGGGTTCTTTCAGTGATGTGTTGGAACTGGCTCATACTGACTTGTGAAAGTTGATAAATAAATTTTTAGGAATTATGCAAGTTGGTTGTTAAACAAAGCCATTATTAAAAATTAAATTATATAAACCTACAAATAAATACATTTATTAAAATAAAGGTAATAAATATTGTAAACTCATTGTGTCCTAATTATTTTATTATTATCTGTGCTCTTGAGGTTATGCACATCTATAGTATCTGTTTGGTGTATAGTATCTGTACCCATATGTTAAAGTATGTTATAGTATCTGTATGTTAAATAATTGTGTTCTACTCTGCACTTTTTCTCTATTCCACATTCAATGAGATCACATTGGTAGCTTGAAGTTGGCCATGGAAAGGGTGTTTATACCATAAAAATTGGCAAAAGCTACAAAGCAGTGATCCCCCCCTTCTTCCCCAGAGAGTTGGTTGTTAAACATGTACCAGAGTATTTGTGCCTTAAAGCATCACTTGCTCTGGCATTCATTTAAGACTGGCTTGAAAGGCAACCCATCAGTGCCTAAAGTTATGCTAGGTAAACAGTAGGCAGTCTGTAAATGTCTGAGGGTAACCAAGCATCCTGGTTTGTCCAGGACTCTCTTGCTTCCTGAACATTTCAGAAAACTCCTTTGTCCTGAGCAAGCCAGGATAGTTAGTCAGTAACTAGTGTTTGCATATTTTTTAAAAGGAACCAGGTGGGTAAATGAATTGAAAGCTCTCTTCTTTCTTGAAAAAATAGCCCACATATGTCTTCTTCTGTGAGATAATTAGTGGCACATTTCTGCATAAAACCCCACATATTACACAATCTCCGTAGTAGCAAGGAGGGGAGTCAGGACGTTACAGAAGGAGGTGGTCAAGAAATACCCATTGGTGGTAGATGAATGTAGAGAGGCAGGCCTGTAATGGGAATGGAGGCCCCCAAGTGGTGGAAACCTAGAATCTGGTCTACCAGCTAGTGGCAACTGCAGGTGGCAGCAAACTCTGGATCTGAGGCAGGCAGGGGTTGAGGAAGCCTCAGAAGAGAAAAGATCAAAAAAAAGATACTGTCAATGAGAGTAATAATGATCATGAATAATAAAGGCTGCAACTTTGAGGTGTTTATGGTGGTTTTTAGCATTTTTAGGACATCAAAAGAGGTTAGTAAGAAGGACCTTCCCAGTCCACTTAAATATGAATTCTTTTCAAGCCTCACTCCATACAAGGGCTGAGTACACAGATGCGTATGCAGCATGAGAAGGTTTCTCTGCCCAAAGCCTGCCCTCTCTTTCCCCTGTCACCATCCAGATCTGCAATTTTCACCACAACTCAGTATCTCCCAGGAGCAAAGGTGCTCAATAGCACTGTGCTATGAGGAAATGAAACTTAGCAAGCCATTAATAACTGACCTCATGTAGTAGACCCTTCTGCATGGCGTGGGCCCAGCTCCCACTTGGAGATGCACAGGACCCACGCCCACGGATAGGTTCTGCTGTGGGGAATCAGGTCCACAATGTACCTCAGCCACTATGAGTCTTGCTTTTTATTAAAACTCCCTCACCCTGAATTGAGGACATTTACTGCAAAGCAACTTCCTAAAAACCAAGCTAAACCTTCCAAGGATGAGTGTAACCAGTCCAACTACTTTTGCCTTTTAATTTGCAAATATCCCTCTTCTGTGATGTGATTAGCAGCATTGGCTCCTTTGTTTTCTTTAAAAGGTAACCACCTAAAGCAAGCCTGTGCATAGTTAATGAGGACCTTCTTGTAATGTGACCACTAAGACAATAAAAGCTCATTGGAGCAAGGGCTGAGGCTTTTACTCCCCTTGAGAGAAAAGCCATGCTGTCTGTCCCTTTTCCTCTACCAGATTCCGTAGTCCATGTGAATATCTCATTTCATCCATAATGACACAGACCCCACCAGCCAGGTCCCGCATCAACTGCAGATTAGTAAATTAGTTCCTGACTGATTCTCAAGAGTCTAGGATATACAGAGCAAGTGAGAAGAGGAGAAGGGAAAGTTCTGGAGTGTTGGCAGACAACATGGTGGGCCTGGTCTCGGCATTATCAGTAAAAGCCTAAATTGGAGAGAGGGATGGATAACAGTGTGAACTTAGAAGGAGTGAACAAACAAATATCACACACTTCCCAGTTTTATTTATGGCTGATTCAGTTTCTGTTGCTCACTTGTCTCTTTCTTGCTTTTCCAATTCTAGCAAATATTCCTTGAAAAAAATTCTATCCCCTAGAGTGCGTTTATCATACTCCCTCTCAACAAGCCACTTCTTAATCCTCAGGAGTGGGGGGATGTATGCCTCTTTTTTGGGAAAAAAAGCATCATCATGATAATGATAGTAGTAAAAGTATTAGTGATAATTATTACTGTTCAAGCACTTAGTTGCTATATATGAGATGCGATTTGTCCAGTAATTTGGCAAAAGTCATGCAGGTACTAAGTGTCAGAGCCAAAATTCAAACCTGTCTTACCTACAATCCTGTGCTCTGAACAATCATACCTCTTCATGTAGACTCTGGCTAGGGTCAGAGGAAGAAGGAGGTACACATAAAAAGAGGACCAACTGTCTGGGAAAATATATTTGCCAATGATACCTTGGACAAGGGTTTGATCTCCAAAATATATAAAGAACTCACATGACTCCACACCAGGAAGACAAAAACCCAATTAATGAATGTGCAAAGGGCCTGAACAGACACTTCTCCAAGGAGGACATACAGAGGGCCCATAGGCATATGAAAAGATGCTCAACATCACTAGCCATCAGAGAGATGCAAATTAAAAACACAATAAGGTACCACTTCACACCATTCAGAATGACCATCATTAACAAATCAATAAACAACAAGTGCTGATGAGGTTGTGGAGAAAAGGGAACCCTAGTGCACTATTGGTGGGAATGCAGTCTGGTGCAGCCACTGTGGAAAGCATTATGGAATTTCTTAAAAAAACTAAAGATGGAACTACCTTTTGACCTGGCAATTCCAGTGCTGGGAATATATGCTAAGAATCCCTAAACACTAATTCAAAAGAACCTACGCACCCCAATGTTCATAGCAGCACTATTTACAATAGCCAAGTTCTGGAAACAGCCTAAGTGCCCATCAATAAATGAGTGGATCAAAAAACTGTGGTACATTTACACAATGAAATACTACACAGCGGAAAGAAAGAAGGAGCTTCTGCCCTTTGTGACAGCATGGATGGAACTGGAGAGCATTATGCCAAGTGAAATAAGCCAGGCAGTAAAAGACAAACACCATATGATCTCACCTATGAGTGGAACTTAATCAACAAAACAAGCAAACAAGCAAAATATAACTAGAGAAATGGAAATAAAGAACAGACTGACAGAGACCAGAGGGCAGGGGTATGAAAGGTGAAAGAAGGGTAAAGGTCAAGTCAAGAAACATATACAAAGGACCCATGTACAAGGACAATGGGGTGGGGATTGTCTTTGGGAGTAGAGGATGGATGAGGCAGGGGAGAGCAAGGAAGGAAATAGGGACAACTGTAACTGAACAACAATAAAAATGGAATTGTTTCATTCAACACAAATGTATGAACTTCCTACTATGTGCTAGGACTATGGGTATAAAAAGTATGCACAGTCCTTGTCCTAACAAGATTACATTTGAGTAGAGGGGATGTGTCCACTGTTCTAACACTGCTAACAGAAGGCAGAGTTAAAAAATTACTATAGCATAATAATGATAATGGCTACCAGTTATTGAGAGTGTACTATGTATCAGGCACTATGATAACACATTCTGTATATACTTAATCCTCATGACTATACTGGGACTATTACTACATTTTATAAATGAGAAAACAAAGCTAGCAGAGGCTTCATTAACTTCTGTGGCTCAGAATAGTGTGTTACGGTTCATTTTTGAGTGAACTAAAGGTATCTGCAACAACCTCAGAACCTATAAAGCAAAACCACCAGATATTTTGAGATCACGTGTACATCAGCCAGCATCTGATCTGCAACAGGTTGACACTATATACTTTAATTGAATTTGGAAACTTGAGAACAGTGAAGGCCATTGTAGTCCCATCATTGGCCTCTACTGCAAATGTTTCCCCACCACCCTTTTTTTAAAAAACGTTATTTATTATGACTGTACTAAGTACCATTGACCTATATACTTTAAAGCAATTTAAATAGTACATTTTATATTATATATGTTTTGCCAAAATAAAAACATTTATTACACAAAATGTTCACTTTTATGCAAAATTTAATGCACATATCTCATGGTTATAGAAAGTCACTTTCCTGCAAAAAAGGTTCAAAAGCTAAATAATCCATTATAGAGTTCATAATCAGAGCAATAGTGCCTTTTTTCAAGAGACTAACTTAGCCACCACCTCAGTAGTTTTGGAGCGCTGTCTTGCTGCAGTTATCTCTCATGTTCTCATACTACTTTGTGCTTCTTCTCCCCAACCAATCTTCCCATGACTCCCTTCCTCAATATCTCCACTGTGTTCCCCAGATTCTTTGCTATGTGATAACCAAGGTCTCCTACATTCCTCCTCCTTGTCAACAAATGCTACTTGCTCCTTCTTGCCCGAACTGACTCTGGCATTTCACCAAGGACACTCATTGATAAGGACCGCTAGAGGGACTTGCATCTTCTTGCTTTTTTGAGGCAGCTTCCAGGCCATTATTTCTCTGCCCCACTGGCATACTTCATCTTTGATCATGCCCCCAGACTAATCCAGGTCTTTTAACCTGTAACACACAGCCGTCCTTGCCAACATTCATGTTGTTGTCCTGAGGGGCTTCACTGTTCACCTGGTTTATTCATCCAAAATTTTGGCCAAGCAGTTATTGACTTCTTAAAATCTAATGACATTGACCTGCTTCCATTTTAGTCACCCTTTTCGATGGCTATCATCTAAACCCATGAAGCCAAATACAGTAGCCATTATCTACAGGTGGCTATTTAATTTTAAACTAACTAAAATTAAGTTAAAAATATAAATCAGATCATCTGATGCACTAGCCACATTTCAAGTGCTGAGTAACCACATAAGGCTAGTGGCTACCATCTTAGATAACACAGATAGAGAAAATTTTCATCATTGAAGAAAATTCTATTAGACATCAAAGCTCATGACGCTGTTCTACTACAAAAATATTTTAAAGTGTGTTGTGTATCTATAGTTTGCTAAGCACTCCTGTTCAAGGAGCTGAGGATACAGAGAATGAAACAGTTATTGTTTATTAAGGCTTATTACACAGATATAGTAATGAAGACAATGTGACATTGGAAGAATGATAGACACATAGATCACTGAAACAGAATAAAGAACGTAGAAATAGACCCACACAAATATGCCAAACTCTTGTTTACAAAATAGTTCAGTGGAGGAAGAATAGCTTTTTCAACAAAAGGTGTTAGAGTAATTGGACATTAACAGGTGGCTCCCCAAAATATAAACCTCAGTCTAAACCTCACACCTTATACAAACATTTAAATGAATTATAAATTTAAATATAAAAAGTAAAACTATAAAATATTAGAAAAATATAGGAGAAAAACTTTGTGATCTAGAGCTAGGCAAAACTTAATTACAAACATTTTCTCTGTAAAAGACTCCATTAAGAGGATGAAAGACAAACTACAAACCAGGAGAAAATGTTTATACACCATGTTTCTGCCAAAGAACTCATATCTAAAGTACATAAAAAACTCTCAAAGCTAAACAGTAAACAAAGACAATCCAATTGCAAAATGAACAAAAAAAATATGAACAGACATCACTGAAGAGAATATACTGATGTTAAATAAGCACATGAATGACATTGAATATCATTAGTCATTAGAGAAATGCAAATAGAGGCACAATAATATATCACCACACACCTATCAGGATGGCAAAAAATCAGGATAAAACTGATAATGACACAGAGAAACAATAATTCATACATTGCTGATGGAAGTCTAAAATGGTACCACCACTCTGGAGAACAGTTTTCCAATTTCCCATAAAAATAAACATACAAATACTATATAATCCAGTAATTGCATTCCTGGCATTTATCCCAGACAAAGGGAAATGTATGCTCACACAAAACCCTATACAGTAATGTTTATTGCCATTGTATTTATAATAGTCCCAAACTGGAAGCAACCCAATCATCCTTCAACAGATGAATAGAAAACCAAACTATAATGCAACCATACACTGGGATACTACTCAGCAATAAACAAATTGAAATATTGATACATACAATGACCTGGACTAATTTCACAGAATTATGTTAAGTAAAAAAAGCCAATCTCAAAAGGTTATATACTTTATGATTCCATTTATATAACATTCTTTTTTTACAGTTCCCCCCATTTTGCCCCTTGTTGCTCTTGCCAACCCCAACCAACCCACACTCCGAAAAACAATCCCCAACCCATTGTCCTTGTACATGAGACTTTTGTACATGTTCCTTGACTTGACCCTTCCCCTTCTTTTAAGCATTACCCCTCCCACCTCCTCTCTGGTCAATGTCAGATTGTTCTTAATTTCAATGTCTCTGGTTCTTTTCTGCTCCTTTGTTTTGTTGATTAGGTCCCACTTATAGGTGAGATCTTATGGTATTTGTGATCTCACTGTCTGGCTTATTTCACTTGGCATAATGCTCTCCAATTTCATCCATGCTGTCCCAAAGGATAGAAGCTCCTTCTTTCTTTCTGCTGCATGGTATTCCATTGTGTAAAAATGTACCACCGTTTTTTGATCCACTCATTTACTGGTGGGCACTTGGGCTGTTTCCAGAACTTGGCTATTTTAAATAATGTTGCTATGAACATTGGGGTGCACAGATTTTTTTGAATTGGTGTCTAGGAATTCTAAGGGTGTAATCCCAGCAGTGGAATTGCTGAATCAAAAGGAAGCTCCATTTTTAGTTTTTTTGAGTAAATTCCATATTGTTTTCCACATGGACTTTACCAGTCTGCATTCCCACCGACACTGTACTAGGGTTCCTTTTTCTCCACAAACTCACCAGCACTTGTTTGTTGATTTGTTAATGATGGCCATTCTGACTAATGTGAAGTGATATCTCATTGTGGTTTTAATTTGCATCTCCCTGATGGCTAGTGATATTAGCTTCCTTTCACATGTCTATGGGCCCTCTGTATGTCCTCTTTGGAGAAGTGTCTGTTCAAGTCATTTGCCCAGTTTTTAATTGGATTATTTGTCTTCCTGGTGTGAAGTCATGTGAGTTCTTTATATATTTTGGAGATCAAACCCTTGTCTGAGGTATCATTGGCAAATATGTTTCCCCATATGGTTGGTTCCTTTTTATTTTGCTGATATTGTCTTCAGCTGTGTGAAAGCTTTTTAATTTGATGTAGTCCATTTGTTTATTCTTTTTTTTTAAGATTTTATTTATTTATTTTTAGAGAGGGAAGGGAGGGAGAGAGAGAGAGAGAGAGAAACATCAATGTGTGGTTGCTGGGAGACATGGCCTGCAACCTAGGCATGTGCCCTGACTGGGAATCGAACCTGCGATGCCTGGTTCACAGCCCGCGCTCAATCCACTGAGCTACACCAGCCAGGGCTTAGTTTATTCTTTACTTTATATCTCTTGCCCTAGGGGACATATTGGTGAAAATATTGCTGGGTCCGATATCTGAAATTTTCCTGCCTATGTTCTCCTACAGCACTTTTCTAGTGTCATGATTTATATTATGTCTGTTATCCATCTTGAGTTTATTTTGGTGTATAGTGTAAGTTGGTGCTCTACTTTCAGTTTTTCACATGCACCTGTCCAGATTTCCCAACACCATTTATTGAAAAGGCTATTTTTAGTCCATTTTATGCTCCTGTCCCCTTTGTCGAATATTAATTGACCATAGATACTTGTGTTTATTTCTGGACTTTTATTCTGTTCCATAAATCTATGTGTCTGTTCTTATGCCAGTACCAGACTGTTTTGATTACACTGGCCTTATAATATAGTTTGATATCAGGTTTGTGATCCTTACTACTTTGTTCGTCTTTCTCAGAATTTCTGAAGCTACTGAGGGTCATTTATGGTTGCATATTCATTTTTGAAATATTTGTTCTATATCTGTGAAATGTGTCATTGGTATTTTAATAGGGATTGCATCGAATGTATAGATTACTTTCAGTAGTATGGATATTTTAAAAGTGTTAATTCTTTGAATCCATGACCATGGCGTATGCTTCTATTTATTTGTGTCTTCCTTAATTTCTTGCTTCCATGTTCTGTAGTTTTCCAAGTACAAGTTTTTTACCTCCTTGGTTAAGTTTATTCATAAGTACTTTATTTTTCTTGTTGATATGGTAAATGGGACTTTTTTTCTAAATTTGTTTCTGATATTTCATTGTTGGTGTAAAAAAAGGCTTTTGATTTCTGAATATTGACTTTGTATCCCACCATTTTCCCAAATTCACTTATTACGTTGAGTAGTTTTTGGTGGAGTCTTCAGTGTGTTCTATGTGCACGATCATGTTATCTGCAAACAATGATAGTTTTACTTCCTCCTTTCCAATTTGGGTGCCTTTTATTTCTTTCTCCTGTCTGATGGCTATGGCTAGAACTTCCAATACTATGTTAAACAGGAGTTGTGAAAGCACACACTCTTGATCCTAGGGGGAAAGCTTTTAGTTTTTGCCTGTTGAGTATGGTGTTGGCTGTAGGTTCTCATATACGGTCTTCATTTTGTTGAGGAATGCTCCCTCTCTGTACACTTTGCTGAGTATTTTTATCATAAATGGGTGTTGTACTTTATCAAATGCCTTTTTTACCATCTATTGATATGATATTGTGATCTTTGTTTTTCATTTTGTTTTTGTAATATATTACATTTATTGAGTTGTTAATATTGTACCATCCTTGCATCCCTGGAAATAATCCCACTTGATCGTGTTGTATGATCTTTTCAATATGTTGCCGGATGTGGTTTTCCAATATTTTGTTGAGGATTTTAGCATCCAGTTTCATCAGCAATATTTACCTGCCATATTCTTTCTTTGTTGTGTCTTTATCTGGCTTGGAATTAGGATGATGCTGGCCTCATAAAAAGAGTTTGCAAGTCTGTCCTCTTCTTGGATTTTTCTGGAATAGTTAGAGCAGGATAGGAATTAGTTCTTCCTTAAATGTTTTCTAAAATTCTCCTGTGAAGCCATCCAGTGAAGGGCTTTTGTGTGCTGGGAGTTTTTTGATTACTGCTTCAATTTCACTAGTTGTTATTGGTTTATTCAGGCTTTCTGCTTTGCCCTGATTCATTTTTATGAAGATTATGTGTTTCTAAAAATATGTCCATTTCATCCATGTTTTCAAGCTTCTTGGCATATAGTTATTCATAGTCATTTCTGATAATCCTTTTTACTTCTTTGGTATTGGTTGTAATTACTCCTCTTTCATTTCTGATTTTATTTATTTGGGTCCTCCCTCTTTTTGTTCTTGATGAGTCTGCTTAAATGCTTGTCAATTTTGTTTATCCTTTCAAAGAACCAGGTCCTGGGTTAATTGATCCTTGAATTGTTCTTTTAGTCTCTATGTTGTTTAACTCATCTCTGATCTTGATTATTTCCTTCCTTCTACTCTCTCTGGGCTTTATTTGTTGTTATTCCTCCAGTTCTTATAGTTGTAGGGTTAGGTTGTTTATTTGAAATGTTTCTTTCTTTTTTACCTAAGCCTGTATTTCTATGAACATTGCTCTCAGTTCTAACTTTGTGGTGTCCTATAGGTTTTGGGCTGTAGTCTGTTCATTTTTATTTGTGTCCAGAAACTTTTTTATTTCTTCCTTGATCTCATTGTTAACCTGTTCATTGCTTAATATCATGCTATTCTGTCTCCATGAATTTGAATATTTTTGAGTTTTTTCTCAAAGTTGGTTTTTAGTTTCAAGCTATTGTGGTCTGAGAAAAATGCTTGATATGATTTAAATTTTCTTGAATTTTTGAGGCTTGTTTTGTGCCCTATCATGTGGGTTATCTTTGAGAATGTTTTATGTGCATTTGAAAAGAATGTATATTTTTCTTTTTTGGTGTGAAAGGCTCTGTATATATATCAGTTAAATCCATTTGATTTGGGAGTTGTTCAGTGCCACAATATCCTTGTTTATTCTCTCTTGGGAAGATCTGTCCCTTGTTGACAGTGGGGTGTTAAAATCCACTACTGTAAGTGTGTTGCTGCCTATATCTTTCTTGAAGTCCTCCAAGGTTTCTTTATATATTTGAATGCTCCTATGTTGGGTGTATAAATGTTTGCAATGTTTATGTCTTCTTATTGGATTCTACCCTTGAGCATTATGAGGTGTCCTCTGTCTCTTTTTATGGCCTTTGTTTTGAAATGCACTTTGTCTGATTTAAGTATTGCTAACCTGGCTTTTTTATTCCTGTCCATTTGCTTGGAATATTTTTTCCAACTCTTCACTTTGAGTCTGAGTAAGTTTTTGTTCTCAGATGGGTCTCTTGTAGGCAGCATATATGCTGGTCATTTTTTCTTGTCCAGTCAGCTACCATATGACTTTTGCTGAGAGCATTTAATGCATTTACATTTAATGTTATTATTGACAGGTATTCAGTTCCATTTCCCCCCATTGTACCTGTGTTCCTCTTTCTCTCACTTTATTTGTTCATCTTAAAGTTTTCTCTTTACCATGTCTTGCAATACTGGTTTGGTGGAGGTGTATTCTTTTATCCTTCTTTTCTCTGAGAAACTTCTTATTTAGCCTTCTATTTTGAGAGCCTTGCTGGGTAGAGCAGTATTGGTTGCAGGACTTTGCTTTTCATTACTTGGAGTATGTCTTGCCATTCCATTTTGGTTTGTAGTGTTTCTGTTAAGAAATCTGTTGCTAGCCTAATCGGAGCTCCCTTGTATGTTACTTCTTGTTTCTCCCTTGCTGCCTTTAAGAATCTCTGTCTTTCAATTTTGCCATTCAAATTATGATGTGTCTTGGAGTGGGCCTCTTTGGGTTCATCTTGATTGGGACCCTCTGTGCTTCCTGGACTTGCATGGCTTTTTCTTTCATCAAGTTAGGGAAGTTTTCTATCATTACTTTTACAAACAGTTTTTTTTTCATAAGTGAGATTTTATTGGTTGTTCTGAGGATGAGTACACAGACATTTCAATTTGTACACGATTCTTTTTTTTAAATAACATTTCTTTATTTGTTAATTTCCAAATTGTATTTCTTCTGTGCTAGTATTTTTCTTTTTTTAATATTTTTATTTTCATTGTTGTTGCATAAAATTCTTAACACACATCAAAAATGTAAAGTCGTGTAGTTGTTATTCTTCTCTGAAGTTATTCCAGTAACTTTCCATATTCAAATTTGGGGACAAATTTCCTTAATAGAGTGTCAAGTACCAATATCTGAAAATGTTGATATGCTGGTACATCAAAGCTCAACTAATTCACAATTTTATATATATACACTACATAATCAAATTTTCAAACTTTCATAGCACATTAACAAAATTACTAGGAAAACTGGACTACCACAACAAAGATGTTACAGAGTGCATAAAATTCTGACAGGGAGAGGCCAAGATCAAGGAGTGGCTTTCTTTAGGAAACACTTCTACCAAAAGCATGAGAATAGAAGTAATTTAAAATGTTCAGGACATAGTAAATGCATGACTGACTCCAAATTATCATTTAGTATGTTTTGTATTATACTATAATAGTTATAGTATAGGATATAAAATTATATAATAATTAAAGGATATAAAAGATACCCCCATCTATGAAATTTTTAGCTGACACCCAAGACAATCAAAGCCTCCCATATTGAATATCCCACTATTTTTTGGATGTACCAAAAAATAAACAACCAGCAAATGATTTCACCTCTTAAAAAAATCATTTACACTTTTAAAAAATAGGATGAGGTAGAATTCCTTCCTTCTTAAAAGTGTTTCTAGAGCTACTAAAAAACTTGCACTTACAAAATAGTGATAACAATATTCATCTGGATCATACAAAAAGGGAGACAGGAACCACTGATAAGACATGATATATGACATTAATCAGACTCGGCTTGTTTTTCCCCTGCTTCATCCAAGGCTGAACTCTCCTGGTTTTTAGTTTCTCCATTTTTCGCAAATAGATCTTCCTTAGGTTCCTGCTTAGCCACTTCAGTCTGTTTTCCCTTTACTTCTCCTTTTCCTTTCATTTTTACTTTTTGTCTGCAGATTTGTTCTTTCCTGCTGCCTTTTTTTGGCTTAGTTTCCACTTTTGCAGGAGCAAGTTTAGCTGAGAACCTCACTGATCTCCTCTTGAGCTCCTCCTTCACCACCACTCAGTGGAGCTGACCTTCCTCTTTGGCATCGTGGAAGTGGGGCTGCCATGTGCCGGGTGCCTGAGGGCCCTGATGCATGGAGAACCTTTGCAAACCTGGACTGCCTGTCCTTTACAGCTTCTCCCACCACCCAAACTGCTGGCACCCACAGTCTCCAAACAGGTTTTCTATCTTTTGCTCCTCTTCTTCTCCTTCTGGTATCCCTATTGTATGGATATTATTACATTCATGTTGTCCTGCAGTTCCCTTAACACTTCTTCATTCTTTTGAGTCTTTTTCCTTTTCTTTCTCCATCTTTGAGTTTTTTCTACCTTGTCCTCCACCATGCTGATTTGATCCTCTGCTCTATCTAGACTGCTTTAGGTTCCTTCTTCTGTGTTCTTCAATTCAGAAATTGTATCCTTCACTTTTTCTTGGCTTTTGGTGATTGTTCCTATGTCTTTTTTCACAGTGATATAGTTTTCCATAAATTCCTCATAGTTTCCCTGTAGGTTTTGGTAATCCTCCTTAATCTCATTGAGCTTCCTTATAATCATTGTTTTGGACTCAATACCTGATAGTTGACTTGCCCCTATTTTGTTTAGCACTCTTTTTTAGGATTTCTTCTTTCCTTTCGATTGGGGGTTGTTTCTCCTTCCAATTATCTGTGAGACCCTTCTTGTTTGCTTCTGCTTCTTACATTGATCTGTTTTGACTCCCTGAGTTTGTCATGTGCACTACTATGGTAGGGGACCTGTGAGATTCAGTGGAGTAGTCTCTTTGATCTCCTGAACTTGATGCTCTTGGGATGCCCTTTAAGCCATTTATATTGGATCTCTGGATGTAATTGGGTCTTGAATGTTGTTGCATCATTCTCCAGTGGGTCACTCCTCCAGTAGTTTGGCTGAAGGTCACTCTACCCTCCATGTCATGTACACTGTTGTGCAAGTGTTGCCAGAACAAAACCACAAAGCCCAGGAAACAAACCCACATTTGCAAAAATATACACCCCTGCAATCCCACTATGAAGAGCAAATGAACAAATATTAATAATGTTGTAAAGAGGTAAAGATGATTATAAGAAAGGAGAGTGGATATTAGATGACTTACTGAAAGAAAAAAGATTTTGAAAGGGTAGAGGGAGGAGCACTAAGAGTTGGGAATTGGAGCAATGTGAAGAGAGAAAGTAATATTTACGTCATGAATAAGGGAAGTGTATAATATTAGGCTTAAATGGAAAATAAAATAAAGTGAGAGAGAGAAAGAAAAAAGTAAATAAATAATAAAAATATTGTAGCCAAATTAGAGAGAAAGATCCACTACAGACCTTGCAACAACAAAGGAGCTAAAATTAATATCAGTGGGATGGGAGTAAGAAGGAAAAAAGAAAGAAAGAAAAGCCTAAGAGATGTCCAGAGGAATAGAAAGTGATTTTGAAATGATAGAGGTAGAGGGAATACTAGGAGTGAAGAATGAAACCCAAGCTAAGACAGGGAAAAATTAAAAATTGAGATGAAAAGAAAAAGAAAAAAAAAGGAGAAGAAAGAAAAATAAAAGGTCAGGATGAAAAAGAGAAAGAAGAAAGAAAAAAGGAACAAATTGCAATGAGTTTTGGCCAAGATAGGTAGAAACCCTTCACTTCCTCACACAACCAAAAGGAGGAAAACAACCAATCTAAAATCAATAAACAACCAAAAGCACCAGAAAATCAAACTGCATGGAACACCGACAACCAAAGAATTAAAGAAAAAATCAACCAGAACAACCACACTAGTAAGGCAGCGGACCTCACAGGCCATCTCAGAAAAACTGTAACAGATCCTGGAGATGGGGCTGGCTGCTGAACTCTGTGGGCTGCGTGGGATGGACTGACTTAAGGGGATAACTGAGACTCAGAGCTGACTGTGGGCTACCTCTGGGGTTGCTATGGTGGGAGAAACTCCCTGTCTCACACGAGAGTTAGTTGAAAAGGGGGCTAGAGATGAGCAGGCAAGCCACACTGTTCCCTCTATGGCTGCTGTCCCACAGGCACTGCAGTAAAGAGGGTTGCCATGCCTGGGTGAATACCTAAGGCCCTGTCCCCTTACAACCTATCAGCTACACCAAGGCAAAGAAATATGGCCCAAATGAAAGAACAGAGCAAAGCCTCAGAAAGAAAATTAAGCCATGAGGAGATTGCCAATCTATCTGATGGAGAATTTAAAGCCCTGGTAATGAAAATGCTCACAGAACTGATTGACCTTGGTCAAAAAATGAAAAAAACAAATGAAGGATACCCAAAGTGAAATAAAGCATAATATTCAGGGAACCAACAGTGATGGGAAGGAAACCAGGACTCAAAGCAATGATTTAGAACAAAAGGAAAAATTAAACATCCATCCAGAATAAAATGAAGAAACAAGAATTCAAAAAAGTGAAGAGAATCTTACAAATATCTGGGACAATCCGAAACGTTCCAATATCCAAATTATAGGGGTGCCGGAAGAAGAACAACAATAGCAATAAATTGAAAATTTATTTGAACAAATAATGAAGGAAAACTTCCTCAGTCTGGTGAAGGAAATAGACTTCCAGAAAGTCCAGGAAGCCCAAAGAGCCCCAAAGAAGTTGGAGCCAAAGAGGAACACACCAAGACACATCATCATTAAGTTACCCAAGATTAAGGATAAAGAGAAAATCCTAAAAGAAGCAAGGGGAAAGAAGAGAGTTACATACAAAGGGGTACCCATTAGGATATAGCTGATTTCTCAAAAGAAACCTTGCAGGCTAGAAGGTGTGGAAAGAAGTATTCAAAGTCATGAAAGGCAAGAACCTAGATTGCTCTATCCAGCAAAGCTATTATTTAGAATGGAAGGGCAGATAAAGCGCTTCCCAGATATGGTCAAGTTAAAGAAGTTCCTTATCACCAAGCCATTATCATATGAAATGTTAAAGGGACATATCTAAGAAAAAGAAGATAAAAAATATGAATGGTAAAATGACAACAAACTCACAACTGTCAACAAATGAACCTAAAAGAAAAGAAGAATGAAAACAAAAAATAAGCAAACAACAAGAACAGAAACAGAATCAGAGGAATGGACATCACATGGAGGGATTTCATTGGGGAGGGGGAAAGGAAGAATAGCAGGGGAAAAGTACAGGGAAGGAGAAGCATAACTGTTAGACATAAAATAGACAGAGGAAGATAAAAATGGTATAGGAAACAGAGAAATGAAAGAACTTATATGTACAACACATGGACATGAACTAAGGAGCGGGGAATACTGGAGGTTTGGGGGTGCAGGGTGGACAGGAGGTAAAGGGGGAAAATTGGGAAAACTGTAATAGCATAATCAATAAAAATACTTAAAAATAAATAAAAAATAAAATGCCAAAAAAAGAAAAAACAGGCTAAGACAGGGTAAAATTAAAAATTTGAGACAAAAAAAAGTAGGAGAGGGGACCAGTAAAATTCAAAATTTGAAATAAAAAAATTAATGAGGATCTAGCAATAAAATTTTTAAAATGCATCAACTACCCTATCCAAAACCAATTAGCAAAGATTGCTAAAGGTGGAATGAGAATGCGGGTATTTTAAGGGAAGGGAAAAAGGATGTGAGATGACCATTGATGAGAAACTTGGTTTTGTGAGGCTGGACAGGGGAGAAATAGTAAGAGTGTGGAATGGAAACAAGTTGTAGCAAGAGAAAAAATAAAATTTAAAACAAAAATGAGAGGAAAGAAGAAGGGAAAATGGGGTAAGAGAAAGGAGGGACAACATATGTGAAGTGAAATAAACTATAGTATAAAATCTAGTGACTTAATGTATACAAACTTGATGGACAACAAATGAATGTTAAAAAGCTATGCAGGAAGGAAGGAAAATATCATGAATCTTGGAGAAGACCACAGTGGATTTCATCTTGGTAATCTCTAGTTTTTACCACTGTTTTTTCTTTCAGGATCTGCTTCTGGTGGTGTCAGATATTGACCTGGTCTGATATTAGGCAGCCAGTTTGAGACTTCCAGAGATCAACTCTCTGTGGCTGACTCCTTCAGTTGTTAATCTAGTCACTCTGTAATTAGCAGTCAGGCTAATTACAACACAGGGCAGTCTACTTAAGCAACATAGGGCAGGGCAGAATCCCTGAATCCCTCCTGGGGTCAGGGCTATTGTTTCCCCTCAGGCTGCTGCCATTCAGAGAAGAGTAGTCTGCCTGAGCAGGATGGCTGCTGCCATATGTGGGATGACTCAGCACCAGGATCCTGGTGTCTACTCTCTCAGCTCTCTCCCCAAAGCTTCAGTCCCCAGTCTCTCCTCAGGCATCTCTATCCCACTCTGCTCCTGCCTTTGCTGGAGCCCAGGGTAAGTGGCTGCAAATGAAAATGTGTGCATTGGCCCTTTAAATGGTTCTTTGCATCTCTAGCTGTCTGTCTCTGGCAGAGAGCAACCCTGCCACTTTTAACAGCTGGTTGTTATCTGTGTACCTTTTGGGGTCTGGTGCTCTAGGGTGGGAATCCCAGTTTAGGGTTTAGATACCACTCTTCTCACAGGGATCCAAGTGGCCAGTTAATTATCCCTCTGGCATTGCCACCTAAGGGTGCCACACCAGCCCTCTCAAGTCACTACCTAACTCCTTACCAGACAGGTTGTGCTGAAGCTGATTCTCTGTCTGTCTGACATTATAAGTCTTCTCTCTCATTGTTTTTCAAATGTTTGTTCTGGGTAATTTCTCCACAATTTAATTGTAACTCCAGATTGGTCCTGGGAGGAGGTTAGTGTGTCTTCAAGTTACTACTCTGTCATCTTGCATCTCCCTTTGAATATCAATTCTCCATTTTCTATTGCTTCTAAGGCAGAAGAGCAGAAGGAGATCCAAACTTTGCACATTTCTTAACCCTTTATCACTCTTGGCATGTGATGGGCAACTGTTCAGTCTTAGTGAGTCATGTTATCTGTTCTGCAACAACTCCATTCATCTGGGATTATATCTGAGTAAACTGAATGTCTGCTGATCCTTTCAAGAAATTGTCCCAGGAGGAACTTCCAGCCAAGATGGAGGCGTAGGTGGACACACTATGCCTCCTCGCACAAACAAAATTAAGGACAACAAAAATTTAGAAAAAAAAAAAAACAGATCAGAACAGACAGAAAATTGAACTGTACGGAAGTCCTGATAACCATTTATCCAGACTGCTAAGAGGGGAGGAGTCCGCGGCCAGCAGAGAGGGGTTGCAGGAGGAAAAAGCGGTGGCTGGCAGACCCGGGTGTGCAGGGCACAGGCAGTGGCTAGCAGACCTGGTGTCAGACCCCTGGTGTAGGCACAGGGAAGCAAAGAGCAGACTCAGTGAGGTGTGCAAGGCATCTGGCTGTCTGCAATCACACATTTGTGTGCAGATAAACCAAGTGAAAACAGGCAGTGAGACAGACCACTCAACCCAGGGTCCCAGCACTGGGAAATAAAGCCTAAAAGCACTGATTGAAAACACTTTTGGAGGTTGAGGTGCTGGGAGAGAGTCCCAGCCTCCCAGGAGAGTTCGTTGGAGACCCACAAGGTCCTAGAATGTACACAAGCCCACCCACCCAGGAACAAGCACCAGAATGGCCCAATTTGCTTGTGGGAAGTGGCAGAGGGGACTGAAATCTGACAGACAGTGGAGCAAGTGCTATTGTTCCCTCTCTGACCCCACCCTCACATACAGCATTACAACACAGCCACTGGGTTGCCCCACCCTGGTGAACACCTAAGGCTCTGCCCCTCATATGTAACAGGTGTGACCAGACCAAATAAACAAACAAACAAAAAAGATGGTTCAAAGAGAAGAACAAATCAAAGTTCCAGTGCCAATACTTTTAAGCTACCAAGAGATAGCCAACCTATGAGATGCACAGTTCAAAGCACTGGTGATCAGGATGCTCACAGAATTGGTTGATTTTGGTCACAAATTAGATGAAAAACTGAAGGCTACACAGTGAAATGAAGAAAAATGCACAGAGAACCAACAGTGATGGAAAGAAAACTGGGTTTTAAATCAATGGAGTGGACCAGAAGAAAGAAAGAAACATACAATCAGAAAAGAATGAAGAAACAAGAATTCAAAAAAAAAATGACAAGAGGCTTAGGAGCCTCCAGGACATCTTTAAATGTTCCCACATCTGAATTATAGGGGTACCAGAAGGAGAAGAGGAAGAGCAATAAGTAGAAAACTTATTTGAACAAATAATAAAGGAAAACTTCCCCAATTTGGCAAAGGAAACAGACTTCCAGGAAGTCCAGGAAGCTCAGAGAGTCCCAAAGAAGTTGGACCCAAGGAGGAACACACCAAGACACATCATAATTACATTAGCCAAGATTAAAATGAAGGAGAGAATTCTAGAAGCAGCAAGAGATACAGGGACAGTCACCTACAAAGGGATTCCCATCAGACTGTCAGCTGATTTCTCAAAAGAGACCTTACAGGCAAGAAGGGGCTGGAAAGAAGTATTCCAAGTCATGAAAGGCAAGGACCTACATCCAAGATTGCTCTATCCAGCAAAGCTTTCATTTAGAATGGAAGGGCAGATAAAGTGCTTCTCAGATAAGGTCAAGTGAAAGGAGTTCATCATCACCAAGCCCTTATTATATGAAATGTTAAAGGGACTTATCTAAAAAAAAAAGATGATAAAAAATGTGAACAGTAAAAAAAACAGCAAACTCACAGTTATTAACAACCACACCTAAAACAAAAGCAAATTAAGCAAACAAATAGAACATGAACAGAACCACAGAAATGGAGATCACATGGAGGGATAGCAACACGGGAGTGGGAAGAGGAGAGAGGGGGAAAAGGTACAGAGAATAAGTATCATAGACAGTAGGGAGAAAATAGACAGGGGGAGGGCAAGAATAGTATGGGAGATGTAGAAACTAAAGAACTTATAAAACATGGATATGAACTAAAGGGGGGAAATGTGGATGGGAGGAGGTGTGCAGGGGGAGGGGAGTAAGGGGAAGAAATGGGACAACTGTAATAGCATAATCAATAAAATATATTAAAAAAAAGAAATTGTCCCAGGAAAAGGTGTGAGTTGTAATCATAGAAGGCTCTCCACAGCACCATTCACCATACACTTGCACTGCCCATAGTCCAGCACTTGGACTTCCCTATGTCTATCCATTGTTCCCAGGAGTCTCCAAGGGAAGATGAAAGAGGTGTCCCTGTGGTTGGGACAGGCTCTCAGTGGGGTGAGGGGAAGGACTCGGTAGAAGAGCTGAGGCTGTGGATCCCCAGGGGTTGGATGTGTCAAATAGGCCATGTCCTCAGGATTGTGGCACCTGGAGCACAGCACTCACCACTGGCATGGAGATAAGCACTGGGACACAGTGGGTTGGAGAAGCAAAGCTGGGCCCACTAAGGTAATTTTAAGGAAGAAGTGAATGTAGGACTCAGGAGTATTTCTCAGGGGTACTACTCAAGTAGTCAAAGGAAGCCACCATAAGATGGCACACTGGTTTATCAGAGTCAAAGAGATCAAGAAAAAGTCATTTGGGTATACACCTAATAGTAGCTCCCCATTGAGCCAGAAAGTCCCACCTGAATAGGTTAGGGAGGATGGAAGTACTGAAAAGAAAGGTATGTTGAGAAGTTAAGGGTCCCAAAGAGACAAAGTATTAGAAGAAAGTGAGAGGATGTGTTCAATCACCACTGAGATTTTAATTTTTAGTATCCTGAGAGAGGTTGGTAGGAAACTAGGAATTAATGGTAGTGAGTATGACTGTAGTGTCTACTAAAAATGAGACTAGATGGCCATTTTTGAATACTTATTTCTCACTGCTGATCCAAAGGTAATTGGGGATATTGTAAGATGCTTTCTTTGGAAAAGGGGAATCATTTTGTTTCTGATTGAGCAACCTGTGTAGGGTTTCCAGATAAAAATACAGGAGGTACAGTTAAATTTCAAAGTTAGATAAGCAATGAATGATATTTTAGTGTGAGTGTATCCCACATATTTTATAAGATATATTATGCCTTCACCTTAATTGTTCACCTGCATTCAAAATTTCCTGCATTTTTATTTGCTATATGTCAACCTTAGTTAATTGTCTTGTTTCCTGGCGAAAACAAGACAATTTGCAGGCTCATTGTCATGTTCTTTGCAATATCTACCAGTATTCATATCTATCTGTGTTGTATTTGTGGAGGGCCTTGTATTTTCTTCAAGATACTTAAGTTATAATGACAAATTTGTGGTATATGGTTTTTCTTTGTTTATGATGTTCTCCATAAAACACTGGACTAAAAAGTCTAGACTCCAAGTGTTATAATTCATGAATGGGTATGATCTGCCAACCTATTTCATGGTTCTGAATAGCATCTGATATTTCAGGCTCAAGGCCATTAACAAAGAATATGCAAGTTGCTGTTGGGTGTAAGGCTTTCTCCTATCTCTATGGCTTTTGTATACCTGGAGACATCCGAAGGTAGGGATCTAAAGGTGAGAGGGAGCTAAGAAAGGGAAAGAGGAGGAGAAAGACAGCATGACAGAGGACAGAGAACAGGAGGGGAGAAAGGCCAGGAGGGAATTTGGTTGTAAGGGGCACAGAATTAGAAAGGAGGAGGTTTTGTGAGAAGGTGAAGGCTGAGGCTGTTTTAAGGGAGGATTCAATAGATTGAAATATTTTTGAACTGTTTATTTTCTTAGCTTCCCCTTACCAGTTAAGGAAACCTGTTCATTTTTAGGTAGTCATATTTTTTAAAAGATTTTATTTATTTATTTTTAGAGAGAAGATAAGGAGAACGAGGGAGATAAACATCAATCTGTGGTTGCCTCTCATACACCCCCCGACTGGGGACCTGACCTACAACCCCGGCATGTGCCTAGACAGGGAACCGAACTGGCAACACTTTGGTTTGCAGGTCCATGCTCAATCCACTGAGATACACCGGCTAGAGCTGGGTAGCCATCTTATTTCCTTTTCGTTCTAAGGCATGAGTCCTAACATATCCCAAGAGTCTCAAATGGAGCACTGCAGCTCAAAATTGTCTTTCTTGACATAGCAAATGAAATCTTCCACTTATCCCATAACAAAAGAAATACAAAATAGGGACAGGGAGACAGGCTTCATTCTACCTTAGAATTGTCATCTCAATCTCTTCTCCTGGAGAACTTAAAAGGCCAGAGAACCTCAAAAGACAAAAAGAAAGTAGAGGCAGTGACTTCAGTCAGACAAAAGATTAACCCTTTCAAAGAGTCAAAGCCTGTAACTTGCGTGCTTCAACAAAGAATTGGAACACATCCGGAGTTACTACTTGATTAGGGGCCTCCAAGAAGGAAGGAAATGGTTCCTGGGCTTGTTCTGTCCTTATCTGAAACTTTAGTAAGCTTGAGGGCTTCTCCAGACTCAGTCTGAATAATAGTACCCAACTGTCAAAAACAAAAACAGTTAAAGTGACTCAAATAGAGGTTATAGGCTTTATTCAGGTAATATGCATCTGGGAGCACCTTGACATTTTGTAACTTCCTGAGCTGAAGCAGGACTGGGTCTTTTATTGAATGAAGAGAAGAGAGGGGTACAGGACTGTGGCCTTGTCTCAGTTGCAGTTTTCTTTAGCTGTAAATATTGCACAATTTGTAGTCAGAATTGTTCCAGTTTATCACAACTCTCGGGATTGTTGTTGCAATCTCATTTTGGCTGCTCTCAGAACAGCGTTTTCTAAAGGCTTTATTTGTAAGCCTGTGGGTTGTCCATCAACTGTTTTGTGCCAGTTAAGGTATGGGGAACAGAAATCGAAAAGAAGGAAACCAAGAAAAGAAAATAAAAAGGAGACAATATTCCAAGCAAGGAAAAACTGGTGTCTACTTAATTATTTTATAGTTGTCTTTCAGCTTCCACCATTTATACACTCTCCACTCAGGTACACAAATTCTCAAATTTTTTACCTTGGAGTTTTCTCTCTACCTACAGCCCAGCTTTAGTTATTCCAGTGCTCCCCTCAATATTCCTCTGCACCCTAATTTTGTTGCCTTCATTTTTTCACCCCATAGCCAAAAACAGAGTTCACATCTGTTGGGTGGGAAGCATGAAATCAGGCAATGCTTCATGGAGAAGGCGGTATCTGAGCTTGGTCTTAATAGATGGAGCAGGATCTGCTCATGCAGAGAAAGAAAAGATCTTCCAGTAGAAGGCAATGGCATTGAGTTTGTCGTTTTTTCAAATAGAGTATTATGGAGAGTGTTATTTGTATCAGGCACTGCCAGGCACTGGGTAAGACTGCAGTTTTGGGGGACAAAGACTCAAACCCTAAGCTTTGCCACTTCCTGACCATACTAGGGGGTAGGGATCAGCCATTACATAATCAATGAAGCAGGTTAGATGGAGACTAACAGATTGGAGAGAAAAATCCCTTTTATGGGGGACAACTGTTGCTCAGATGCTGGCAGTCACAGTCATGTGGGTTAGTCAGGTGTGATATTCTGATATTTTAAGAGAAACTAAAATTCTGGATTTTATTTTAAGTATTTTAATTTTTAAAATACTAGCCACTAAATTTTTTAAGATTTTATTTATTTATTTTTAGAGAGAGGGGAAGGAGAAAGAGAGGGAGAGACACATCAATGTGTGGTTGCCTCCCACGTGCCTACTACTGGGGACCTGACTGGCAACCCAGGCATGTGCCCTGGCTGAGAATTGAACCAGTGACTATTTGGTTCACAGTCCAGCAGGCACTCAATCTACTGAGCCACACCAGCCAGAACCCACTAAATTTCAAAGAATAAGTTTATAGGTTAAATTATACACCATTGTCAGTTGACTCTTTCCACATTTGACAAGTTTGTCCCCTCTGACTTAAAGTTTTAACTCTGTATTTAGTATAGTAGGCAAGGCTCTCCATCTAGTGCCTCTGCTTCATCTTCAGTCTTGTTTCTCCCTCTGTCTCTTCCTCCCTGCCACTCTTGGACCAACACTATAAAATCATTGCTCAGATGAACCTCTGTGTTCTTGAATCCATTATGGAAATGCCCTTATCTACATCCCCACTTCAATTTTCTTCTCCTGACTAGCATCTCCTGTTCTTCAAGAGCCATATCCTTTTAGAAACCTTCACTAAGTCCTTCTCTGTGCTTCCAAAAACCCTGGGTAGTACTTACTGTACTGTATTGTCATTCCCTGTCTACTCATCTTTCTTTTCCACTGGTCAGAGTATACTGTGCTTGGGACATAAGAGCATGCAAGAAATATTTGTTTGGTAAATGAATAAACAGAATGAATATATGTGTACAATGTCAATTGCTATATGGAAACATGCACCAAGAAAAACACAGAAGTCCCCTTCTCTATCCACTCATCAATTTATCTAACAAATATTTATTGAGCACCTGTTAATGTGTCAGGGGTTCTTCTATGGAGATATAAGAATAAACATGAAGGCCCCTAATAAACAGATAAAGACCCTATCTTCACATATCTCATATTTTAGTGTGAGAAGACAATAACCAAGATATGTAATCTTGTTTATGTAATGTTCATATCTTGTTTATGTAATGTAGGATGGTGATAAATGCTATGAGGAGAAAATAAAAAGTAGGCTAAGGTCTTAGAGAATGACAAGTGCATATTCAGATAGGGTAGTTGGGGAAGAGACCTCTGGGAAGGTGACACGTGAGCAAAGATTTGTGGGAAAGAAGGAGCAAACAATACAGATAGCTGGAGAAGAATATGGGCAGAAGGAGCAGTAATTGCAAAGGCCCTTGGGTGGGAGCATGATGGGCATGTTGGAGGAATGTCAAAGAGGCCAGTATGGCTACAGAGGGATGAGCAAAGGAGAGAGTGGTGAGGGATGATATCAGAGAGGCAAAGGAGGGCTAGATCAGGTTATCATCACCTCAAACACACATTGAACACAAAGCCTAGCTGAATAATGGAGTAAGGAATTTTAGCCTTACTAGGATGTGTGGTAACAGTGCCAGGGAGATATGCAAAGGTCAAAACAGATTTTCACATATATATACTTCTTTTAGTGTTCTCTCTACCCAGAGGCTTTACCACAGGGCTCTCAGATGTAGGTTCCACCAGAGACCAGGCACTGTTTGCCTTGGGAGGGTCATAAACTAATGAAGATTGACCAAAGTTATTTCCTGCTGTTTGGGGCTGGGACCAGGCTGTGCACCTCCACCCAGTTGGAAAGAGCTCCAGAGCTATTATTCATCAGACACACTGCTATTTGGATCAAATCTTGGGTTTCCTACCTCTACACATTTTCCTGCCCCAGAAAATCATACCAAAAGAGTCAGGAGTGATATTCTACACCTGTTCAACCTCTAAAATGGGTTGTGAGACCCAGGGCAAATTTGGTGCTCTATAAAATGAAAGATTTGGACTCGATGTTTTAGTACTGTCATGTCATGCCTGTCTTGAGTCTTTCTGTATGATGGGCCACCTGCTTTCTTACCCTAGAGTGAGTGGGCCCTTTGTGGCCCTCTTTGTGTAGCTGCACCCAGGTGTAAGTTTAGCCATGTGGCTTGTTTAAAAGCAGTGGGCAAGGCATGTTTTGACTGAAGCCCCCAAATCTCTTCTCCCAGTGTGTCCATACCCACAGCTTCTCCTCTACTGTGTACCTGATATTCCTATCATTAATCAGTCATCATAAGCAAAGGTGGGAGGTCATCACAAAGGGTGACATCTAGAAGCCAGCAAATCCACACACCCATCCCATCCAAGCAGGACCCCATTGTTCTCCTAGAGAACAGAAAGAAAGAATTTCACCCTGGCTGATGTGGCTCCGTTGGTTTGAGCATTGTACCATTCACCAAAGGGTTGTGGGTTTGATTCTTAGTTAGGGCACATACCTGGGTTGCAGGGTATGTGCCCTGAACCAGTCAGGTCACCTACAATCTCTGGTCCAGACACAAACAGAAGGCAACCAATGGATGTTCCTTTCTCACATTGATATTTTCTTTCTCTCTCTCTCTGTCCCTCCCCGCTCTCTGAAAGCAATGGGGAAAAATGGGAAGGAAGAAAGGGAAGAAGGGAGGGAGGGAGGGAGGGAGGGAGGGAGGGAGGGAGGAAGGAAGGAAGGGAGGAAGGAAGGAAGGAAGGGAGGAAGGAAGGAAGGAAGGGAGGAAGGAAGGAAGGAAGGAAGGGAGGAAGGAAGGAAAAAAGAAGGAAAGAATCTCCTCTGAGGGAGAGAGGAATAGGCTCTGAGACTCAGAAAACTGCTGGGGATCTTAATGGAAAAGATTTAATTTTTGCCCATTGAGTATGATGTTGGCTGTAGGTCTCTCATATGTGGCCTTTATTATGTTGACAAATGCTCCCTCTATTCCCACTTTGCTGAGTGTTTCTATTGTAAATGAGTTCTGTACCTTATCAAATACTTTTTCCACATCTATTGATATGATCATGTGGTTTTTGTCTTTGCTTTTGTTTATGTGATGTATTACATTTACTGATTTGTGAATATTGTACCATCCTTGCATCCTGGGATGAATCCCACTTGGCCATGGTGTATGATCTTTTTAATGTATTGTTGGATGTGGTTTGCCAATATTTTGCTGAGGATTTTAGCATCTATGTTCATCAGCAATATTCGCCTGAGGTTTTCTTTCTTTGTTGTGTCTTTATCTGGTTTTGGGATTAGGATGATGCTGGCCTCATAAAAAGAGTTTGGGAGTCTTCCATCTTTTTTGATTTTTTGGAATAGTCTGTGAAGGAGAGGGGTTAGCTCTTCCTTAAATGCTTTGTAGAATTCTCCTGTGAAACCATCCAGTCCAGGGAGACACATGAAAAGATGCTCAATATCACTAGCTATCAGAGAGATGCAAATTAAAACCACAATAAGATACCACTTCACACCAGTGAGAATGGCCATCATAAACAAAGCAACAAACAAGTGTTGGAGAGGTTGTGGACAAAAGGGGACCCTAGTGCACTGTTGGTGGGATTGCAGACTGGTACAACCACTATGGAAAACAGTATGGAAATTCCTCAGAAAACTAAAATGGATCTGCCTTTTGACCCAGCAATTCCACTGCTGGGACTATATCCTAAGAATCCTGAAACACCAATCCAAAAGAATCTATGCTCCCTAATGTTCATAGGAGCACAATTTACAATAGCCAACTGCTGGAAGCAAACCAAGTGCCCCTCAGTAAATGAATGGATAAAAAAAAAACTATGGTATATTTACAAAATGGGATTCTATGCAGCAGAAAGAAAGAAGGAGCTCCTTTTCTTTGCAACAGCATGGATGAAGCTGGAAAGCATTATGCTAAGTGAAATAAGCCAGGCAGTGAAAGACAAATACCATATGATCTCACTTTTAGCAGGAACCTAAACAACAAAACAAACAAACAAGCAAAATATAACCAAAGACACTGAAATAGAAGACAGGCTGACAGTGACCAGTGGGGAGAGGGGAGGCAATTTCAGGGGAATTTCAGGGGAGAATCAAAAGGGTTTACAGGAACAAATATAAAGGACACATGGACAAAAACTAGGGGGGGTGGAAATGGGAGGGAAGTGGGGAGGGATGGGTGGGTGAGCTGGGATGGTAGTAAAAGACAGAAAACTGTACTTGAACAATGATTAAAATAAAATTAAAAAGAGAGAAAAAGAAAACTGCTGGGGAAGTTGCAAGCTAGCTCACTATGGAGTGGCCCTCAGCATCTCCAGAGCACAAAGAGCCAGGGACCACTAGGAACCTCAGTGCCTTGGAATGTCATAATGGATGCTGGCTCTGAAGAGAAACTTGATCAATTTCAGTTTGGTTTGGGGCAAACTTTTATGCAAATTCTTCCTCAGCTGTAGAGTTTTCAGAACTTATGGCACAGTTTAATCTTCTAAATGAGCAGGAGGAGAAGGACACAATTTTTTAAGGCCTGAAAACTCAGGGAAAGCCTGCACATTCTGGCTTTGTTGACCTCAGCTCTGTGCTTCCCCCAGAGTTACTGCTGCAAAGGGTTACAGTAGCCCCAAGGCCTCTTTCCTCTCAGAAGTACTGAACTGGACAAGGATGACTTGAGGCAGTGGAGGATGCTTTGGATACAGTCAGTGCTGGTGCAGCCCAGTGACTCAGCACTTAGAGCCAAAGTGGGATTCTGGATGGAGGGAGGGAACAGATACTTACTTCCCTTAGACTCTAAGGCTTAGTGCAATGTGAGCTCAGCCAGGTCTGGCTTCCAAACCCAAATTACTTCTTTATGAGCTCTCTTTGTAAATACAGGTGCGTATTAGGAACCAGAATGTTCTTTTCACTTTAAACTAGGAGCCACAAGATCATGTTTGGTGGGCCTGGGATAAGCAGCAAGGGGTGGTGGGGACTATGGGAGTTGGAGAGTACATACCACATCTGAAGGCAACAGTGCATCCTCAACTCTCCTCAATTTCTGCCAGGCTGCAATCTGCCTGGGTGGCCCCATCCACCAGCTTTTTTAAGAGAAAGATATTTACACAATAATTTTAAAAATTTTCCATATTTCAATGTTGATGACAAACTACACTTGTATTTATACAACAAGCATGTCCATTGTGCTTCCTGTATGAAGGCACTACTCTAATACTTTGTAAGTATTAACTTGTATAATTCTTATAACAATAACAGTCTCATGATGTAGGTCTTCTTTTACCTTGTTTAATGAAAAGGAAAATGAGACACAAAGAAATTAGGAAACTTACCCATGATCCCTCAGCTGGTAAGTGGCAGAGCCACGTGCAAAACCAAGCTGCCTGACTGTAGCCGATGCTCTTTGTCAGTTTGCTGTGCTGCTTCATTAAAACTAGTGTATGAACCTTAACCTGTGCTCAGGCTCAGTTGGTTGGGTATCATCCTGCAAAGCAAAAGGTCGCTAATTCAATTCCTGATCAAGGCACATGCCTGAGTTGCAGGTTCTGTCCCTGGTCAGGGAACGTATGAGAGACAACCAATTAATGCTTCTCTCTCACATCGATGTTTCTCTCCTTCTCTTTCTCCCTCCTTTCCTGTCTCTCTAAAAATAAGTAAATAAAATCTTTTAAAAAAAACTAGCAAACAAGCAAACAAAAACACTCCAGCAAAAACAAAGTCCACACAAAACACTGGACAGGGTGAAAATCAAGCAAACAAGAAACACAAAACAAGTCTTTTGCATGCTTCCTCTGCTTTAAATCAAAATCCAACAGAATTTGCCACTTTTGCGATTTTGTCCTGCTTTTGTTGTCTATCTTTTGGTAAACTTCTTCAAACCTAGTCCCCATTTTAACAATGCTCTTTGATGCATATATATATATATACATACACGTTCCCAACACTGATTTCTTTCCAGCCCTTCTACAAAGCAACCTGGATGCTTTGCCTTACTGGCATTCTTGCCCTCCAAAATGCTACCTTTTTCTTTTCATTGTCCGTTCTAGAGTTTTACCTTCAAAAATCCTGTCCAAATCCTCCCAGAATACCACTCTTCTGCTAAGTGGATATCATGAAACTCATTCTACAATGAAGATTTGGAGGCTCACAGCCATGCCTTGCAATGGCCCACATTCTCCTTTCTGTATGTGTATTTGTTTTCTGTGCTGCATAAGGCAGCTTTTCATAATCACGTATTTCTTTTTTTTTATAAATTCAGACTTTTTAAAAAGATTTTATTTATTTTTAGAGAGGAAAGGGAGGGAGAAAGAGAGAGAGAGAGAGAAACATCAATGTGCGGTTGCTGGTGGCCATAGCCTGCAACCCACGCATGTGCCCTGACTGGGAATCAAACCTTCGATGCTTTGATTTGCAGCCCACACTCAATCCACTGAGCTACGCACCAGCCAGGATATAATCACATATTTCTTAATATTAACCTCTGATTTGTGTGTATTTGTCTTGTCTTCACAGCAAGAGTATGAGCCAGGCCAGCTGGGGCTGGGTTGACCATGTATTCTACTGTCCTTTGGCAATGCCAAAAGGTCACAGCACATATCTGCAAGGGCATTCATGGGCTTTGAAAGAATCACTTTGGGCTCAAGTCCTGGCTCTACCACTTACAAGCTATGTGACCAATAAAAACTCATTTTACTTCTTTGAACTTCATTTTACTCATATTTAAAATGAATAAATATAACTAATACTTCCTTTATAGGATTATTGTGAGACGTAAGGTACATGAAATGTTTACCCTAGGGCCTGACTGTCATTTATTAAGTCTTCGGCATTTGACAACTCTTATTACTATGTGACAGGTACTATTAATCAGCTCAGCAGCTATGAAAGTCTTCAATTTCTTGGATCCAAAAGGTTCTCTAGTTTTTAAAGTTAACTTCACTCAGGTATAGTATTTTTAGAAGTGCTGAATAAAAAAAAATTAAAAAATAAATACAGGGCCCTGCAATTATACAATTAGAATGTGATTTTTCTCAGTTCGAATCGAGCATGACCTCTCCCAACTGGAAGAAATTGGAAGGTCTAGGACCTCTTTGGATTGAATAGGTATGTGTGCACGTGCATGCATGTGGGCATGCTCATGTGCACATGATTGCATATGCACATATGTGTATTTTTTCAAAGCAGAATCTATGACATATGTTTGTACAGTGAGTTAACACAAATTGCCTAGGAGTAGGCTTTCTCAAACAGTTTAATGTACACAACAGGTTGAGTCACACTGTCAGTTAACATAGAGTTCCTGGTACTAACCCTTTCCAGTTTCCCTACTATCATTAGGTAAGCAATCCCAGGCTGCTTGAACCAAACTGACTCATACTTGTTGTTAAAACACAACTTGTCTGAAGAGACTTTCTGTATGATTTTCCATTCCAGGACAGGAAATAAATATTTCTCAAATTCAAGATGACAGGAACCTTCATGGTCCTACTTAAATATATTCCTGAAGTGTCCTTGATTCACAGCCTTACTGGGGGCCTCTTCCAGCAGTTCTCCAGAAGCTTCTGGAAGACTCTCAGCAAGGTGTTCAGCATATTTAGGGACTGCATGTTCAAAAGTCTGATCACTGAGAGAAATTGCAGTTCTTACACATGAGGATGGGAAGGAGAAGGGGGAGTCTCACTGCACAACCCCATCACAGAATTCACTTGAGAGTTTCCCACTCTAGAATCTCCAGTCTGGAAGTCCCAGCTTCTTGGTTTGAAAAATTATAGAACTATATTCCACTTATTTTTATTGCTTCCAAGACAACTCAGTGTCAACCAGGTATTGCATTATAAGGAAGGCTGTGGTTGATTATGATAATATTATTTTAGAATTTTTTTTCAAAACTATATCAGGTAACATATATACAAGTGAGTGATAACCTTTCAAAAAGTCACTTTGCTATACCATGAACTTGAAAAAGTGAATTCACTGAAAGTTACTGGGCTAGGGCCTTAAAGTCACTGTATACTATAAATTAAGTGCATGTGCCCTGGTGCCTGCTGACTTGAAGTGAGGTCCTGTTTCTGGTGTTTATATGATCTTTCAGAAAAGTCTCTCTGAGCCTCATTTTTAGCCATAAGGTGACTACCAGACACTGAGGTTTTCATCAGCAACAGCCTTACTTGTGAAAAGAATGACTGGCAGCAATTTTACAAATGGAAAATGGTAAAGCAAGATAAAAATGGCTGCTCATTAGACGTGTGCAAGTAAGGACAGGGAGAGGGAGCAGGGGCCAATAGATACTGTCTACTGAAGAGAACAGAAAACTACCTAATTATACATGTGAAATAGGATGTGGCTTGTATAACAAGAATATTTGAGATCAGCTGAGGAGGGTGAGAATATGAGTCCTGAGTCTTCTGTTGCTATATATGAGATTTGTACAAATTGCTTACTTTCCCTATATTTCTGTTTTTCACCTATAAAATGGGGACAATAATACTACCTGCTTTGTAAGGTTTTGAAGAGAAGTAAGACTCTCTCTTTCTCTCTCTCTGTCTCCCCCCCCCACCATTCTCTTCCTCCCTCTCTGAGTAAATCGCATAGACATAGTCCTTATCCTCCTAAAGAGCTCCCATACTTAGAAGCATGAACAGGACCAGTACATAAATAGCTATGTCATCCTCTAAGTGCTGTGAAAAGGTATTTCTTGTACCCAATGTAGTAAACATGAGATCATATCATGTGAGAATCAGGAGACAATATATGAAAGATTTAGCTTTTGTGATGAGGCCCCCATGATGAGTAGATTTTGGACAAGTACACTTGGTAGGGTAGACATTCTAGGAGGAGGTGACAGCCTTGTAAAAGCACATGGGTGGGAAGGTGAGGCATATGTTCAGGTAACAGGAATATTCAATTTTGTTTGACAACCACTTGTAAGATTTCAGCCAGCTTTGACATTCTTTGGTATTACAAATAGCAAAAAACACATAGGAAATGTAGGTTAGGTACTTACTGAATGTCAGATAAAATGCTTATGTCTAGATTAAAAGTGATGGGGAATCATGGAAGAGTTTTGAGTATAAGAATGAAACACAATTAGATTGAATTTTAGAACTTATATGGCAGGGTTATAAATGGATTGAGAGACAGTAAGATTGAAGGCCAGGAGGTAAGCTAGGATTCTACTGCAACCATCTAAACGGGAGTTAACACCAAATGAACTAAAGTATGGCAGGAGATGGAAAGGAGAAAAGGAACTGAAGAGAAGTTTTCAGTAGGGTTCGATACTAGTAGAATAGCAAGGTGAATAAAAGTAGAAGGTCAAGAATACCCCCACTGAAGAATTATAATGGGGGCACAAACAACAGACGTTGGGAGCACAGGGTTGGAGACAGAGAATGGCATGTATGAGGTTAAGTGTGAAGCACCAGTGGGGTATATAAGTGGATTTGCCTGACAGGCAGTTGGGAAAAGCATTGAACCTTTAATGGTTCTGTGATTGCACAGGGAACTTTTGAAATACTCTCTTTGGAACCATTCCAATAGAAATGAATTAAAATCTTTAGACTCTAAATACTGACTAGATCACATCCTTCTATATGTAATTCAAAATATTCAATATACAAATATGTATAAGGAATCCCAATAAATTCTGGTTTTCCCATGCTGATTACTTCAATGATCAAAAAATATACATTAAAAGTTTTACTCCTAGAGTTCTGTGTCTCTTTTTTGTTTCTTTCTGTTTCTCTCTCTGTCTTTCTGTCTCTGATTCCAGTGCCATAAGAATGGCCTTGGCCCTGGCCATGTGGCTCAGTTGGTTGGAGCATCCTGCTGTACACCAAAAGGTTGCAGGTTTGATTCCCAGCCAGGGCATGTGCTTAGGTTGCAGGTTCACTCCCTGGTCAAGGTGTGTAGGGGCATACGGGAGGCAATAGATGTTTTTCTCTCACATCGATCTCTCCCAAATCAATAAACATATCCTTGGGTGAGGATTAAAAAATTAGCCAGCAATTAGTATTTTAAAAAAGAAAGAATGGCATTGGCCTGTCTTTTGGAAACCCAAGACTGCTTCCTGAGCTGGCTCCCAAGCTTCACAAAGATAGCAGACTCATTTCTTTATAATTATACCTTATTTTTTGACCACAAAAGAGCATTATGGAACTTAATCACCTACCTTACTCATTAGAATAATGAATGACCTAGATATTTTCAAAGAGCACATTCCCTGAAAGTATAGTAATTTGCTCTTATTCAGGACATTCAGACATTTAAAACAAAACATTCCATCCTATCTCACACAATACAAAACAAATAAATTTCAAGAAAAAATAGAAAAAGAGTTCACAGACAACAGTGTGGTGATTGCTGGGGGGAGGGAGTGTAGATGGAGGTGGAAGAAGGTATAAGGGGGAATAAATGGTAATGGAAGAAAATATAATAAAAATGAACTAAACAATAAATTCCAAATAGATCAAATCTAATTTCATAAGTTTATTCACTTAACAAATACCTGCTATGAGAAGGACATTGTTCTAGGCCCTTGGAATGAACAGAGAATAAAACAAACAGAAATATCTGCCCTCTTGAAACTTACATCCTAGCTGGGTGAAAAGCTGAACAATGAGTAAACTGTATAGCATGTTAGAAGGTAATGATTGCTATGGAAAATGGAAAAGGTAGGTGGGTGATTGGGAGAGCTGGAGTAAAGAAAGCTGCTGTTTTAGCTGTGTGAATAGGGGAGGTGTTGTAAACTGACATTTGAGCAAAGACTTGGAAAAAATGAGGGAGTTGGTGTCACTGATATTTGAGTCACAGACAGAGGCAACTACCAGTGCAAATGCCCTAAATAGTAGGAGCATGCCTGGTTAGTTTGAGGGTCAATAAGAAGATCACTGTGGAGTGAAAGGTAGTAGGTGAGGCTGGAGAGGTGGTGCAGTGGGTGAGGCAGATCATTTTAGGGTCTTCTAAACTATTGCAAAAACATTGGTTTTTACTCTGAGAGAAATTAGAGACTATTGGAGAATCCTGAGCAAGAGTAAGACATGATCTGTCTTGCATATAAAAGGATCATTCTGGCTGTTGTGATAATAGACTGTAAGGGAAGATGGAGAAAGCAGAGAGATGAGTTACACTGCTATTACAGTGAGACAGGCAAGTGATTCTGGTAGGTCAAACTGGGGCAGTAGCAGTGAAGGTGAGGAAAGTGGTCGGAGTCTGGACATATTTTGAACATGGACCCAAATGAATTGGCTCATTAGTTAATTAGATATGGTACACGAGAGAAGAGAGGGGGGAGTCAAGGACAACAAACTTTTGGCCCGAGCAACTGGAAGAATAAACTTGTCATAACTGAAAGTCAGGATAAAATTATAGAAGCTTTAGTAAAGATATTATATATTAATATTAAATATCATATGATAAAATATCATAATACTTCCATAGTCTTGGATAGGGGAAAGCTTTCTTAGGGAAGACTGGCAACTCAAAACCTTCAAAATAAAAATTGCCAGATTTAATTATGATAAAATGTTAAATTCTTTGTGGAAAAAGACAATTTTTAAAGTGATGAACTGGAAGAAAATATTTATAATGTATATACCAAATTCAGATTAAGATTCATAAACTATAAAGAGTACTTCTACAATATTAAAATATAACTCAATGGGAAAATGGTCTAAGGCCATAAATGCAATTCACAAGGAAAGGAACACCAATTAGGCCAGTAAATCTGTGAAAAAATATTTGACCCCATTAGAGAAATACAAATTAAAACAACAATCTTCACACATAATACTAAAAAGAATAAGACTGATAATGTTGACAAGGCTCAGAAGAAACAGTCACACTTATACATTCTTAATGGAAATACAGATTTGTAAAGAATTTCTGGTTGATTATTTTTCATAATCTACAAAAAATTAAAATATTCATACCCTTTGATCCAGCAATTCTATTTCTAGGCACCTAATCTACAGAAATAATCACACAAAATGGGAAGATATATAGGCAAAAGGATGTTCACTTCAATATTGTTCATAAAAGTGAAAAACTGGAAATGACCTAAGAATTTAACAATAAGAGAATGGTTAAATAAGTTGTGGTACATTCATACTACAAAATACAATGCAGTCTTAAAATGAATGTGATGGATCTATAGATAGATGGTTGTACATGTTGACATAAAGAGATAATAAAAATGCTTGTTCAAGGTGAAAAAACAAATTATAGAAAATACGTATATTATGATTACCTTTATGCTGAAAAAACTCGTGTGTGTGTGTGTGTAAATTCATAAAAGTCTGAGAAAAATGCAAAACTCCTATTGCTTGTGAGCATGGCATGGGATTACATACATGGGTGAGAGAATAAGGATTTTCTCTTTATTCTCTTTATACTTTGTTCTTTTTAAAATTTTATTTTTCAATTACAGTTTACATTCAATATTATTTTGTATTAGTTTCAGGAGTACAACATAGTGGTTAGACAGTCATATACTTTACAAAGTGGTCCCCATGGTATTTCCAGGACCCACCTGGCACCATACTTATTACAATATTACTGACTGAATTCTCTATGCTGTACTTTACATATCCATGAGTACTTCTTTGTTATGTAGAATCTCTTTATAATCAAATATGTTGCTTTTATAATTTTTAAGTTAAGAAATTAGTTTCTTTTTTTTTCCCCCAAGGAACACCAAATGGCGGGTGACATGGGTGCTGCAGGAGGGCTGGGAGGCCCTGGGGGCCCTGGAATGGGAAGCCATGGTGGCTTCCAAGGAGGATTTGGCAGCGGCATCTGGGGCCGAGGTCACAGCAGGGGTCAGGGTCTGGGTCGAGGCCGTGGAGCTCGTGGAGGCAAGGCTGAGGATAAGGAGTGGATCCCCATCACTAAGTTGGGCCGCCTGGTCAAGGACATGAAAATCAAGTCCCTGGAGGAGATCTATCTCTTTTCTCCGACCATCAAGGAATCTGAGATCATTGATTTTTTTCTTGGGGGCATCCCTCAAGGACGAGGTTTTAAAAATTATGCTGGTGCAAAATCAGACACATGCAGGCCAGAAAACCCGATTCAAGGCATTTGTCGCCATTGGAGACTACAATGGACATATTGGTCTGGGTGTTAAGTGCTCAAAGGAAGTAGCCACTGCCATCTGTAGGGCTATCATCCTGGCCAAGCTCTCCATTGTCCCTGTGCAGCGAGGCTACTGGGGGAACAAGATTGGCAAACCCCACACCGTCCCTTGTAAGGTGACCAGGCACTGTGGCTCTGTGCTGGTGCACCTAATCCCTGCACCCAGGGGCACTGGCATTGTCTCAGCCCTTGTGCCCAAAAAGCTGCTGATGATGGCTGGTATCGACAACTGCTACACCTCAGCCAGGGACTGCACTGCTACCCTGGGCAACTTTGCCAAGGCCACCTTTAATGCCATCTCTAAGACCTACAGCTATCTCACCCCCGACCTCTGGAAAGAGACTGTGTTCACCAAGTCTCCCTACCAGAAATTCACCGGCCATCTTGTAAAGACCCACGCCAGAGTTTCTGTGCAGAGGACCCAAGCTCCAGCTGTGTCCACCACATAATTTTTGTAAAAGGAAAATAAAGTGAATTAAGCCTGTTAAAAAAAAAAAAGAAAGAAAGAAATGAGGGGTAAGTCAGATACTGCAAATTTCTGAAAGTTCCCAAAGAAGAAATGTGGCGTCAGTAGCACATTTGTTACAATTACATTTACACTGTGTCACTGTGTGGTGTGATGGGAAGGACAGCATCTAATGCGTACTATGTGGCCTTGGGAGAGAGACAATGTTTCTGAGCCTCCATTTTCTCATAGAGAGAATGTAGATAATACTTGCCCTATTTATTTTATTGTCAGTTGTGAAGATAAAATGGAAAAGCAGTTTAAAAATTATAAATTCCTATAAAAATGAGACATTTAATATTTGATGTGCCAGTTAATGACCCACTTCTTTTGAGCAATAGTCAATAACATCAAAATTCAGACTGAAACAGAAAGTCTAGATCATCTTTGAGAGTTTATTTTAACTGAATTCTACCTATGCAAGTTAGATCCCACATAATACAAGTGTTGGCATTTTTACCTTAATATTCTAGAGTGTCTTATTTTTGTGAGATATTCTGATGCAGATGGGTTTTTGCAGTAGCTTTAAATCATACCCCCTACTGCAGGCATCCCAGGGCCAGCCAGCTTGGACATACTGAATTAATGAACAAGCTCGCTTAGTGTTCGCTTTGTACTTAGCACTCCCCTGTGGGCAGGTGGCCAGATGCCCAGGTTTGCCTGGGATTGTTACAGTTTACATTCTCCCATGTAACTGCTAATAGTGCTCCTTTCACTCTCAAAAGCATCTTAGTTTTATATATGTTCACCTTACTACGCTCACCTTACTACAATAAGCTCTGGGTCATGGAAGGAAACTTAAGCAGTCACTGGCTTACTGACTTAGAAATTTCTCTCCTTATCCCAGCTCCTCTCCACTGGAAAAGCCATTACTACCTCCAGGGAAGCCATTATGCAAACAACTGGTCCTTTGGAGACTTGGTGGACTCAGAGGTAAAGGCAAAACCAAGGCTGAGAAAAGCTGGTGTGGACCTCCAGAGGGCTGCCCTAAAAGATGTTCTCTATAAAAACTCCCTCAGACCACTAGAGAAGTGGTTAATAAAGAGATTATTGCATTGCCTAATATTCTTTGACAGAGATTTATCTGAGGAGAAAACAAACATTTTATTTTCGATAGTGCAACCAGATTGGGGAATGTTCATGGCAATTGATTCCCTACTGACTTCGAGCTAATGTCTGCTTATACAAGGGAGGGAATATGTTTCTGGAAGAAATAAGGTTGGAAAGAAAGAAGTAATTATGAAGCATGAAATATTCTGGGGAGTAAGATCTTCCCATAGGGAAACCTAGGTACACAGTAGGTCAGTGAGTCTTGAGGGTGGGGGACATAAAGTAAGGTGAGTGACAAACACATGCAATATTTATTCGGGGAAAAAAATGTTGCCTTGCATTCAACCAATGTCTTAGAAAGGGAAAGGAATATTCTTTCTCTGCTGTCTGCTGCTCCTTCTCCTCACCTACCCTATATGGCCCAGTACCCAGAATTCAAGGCAGTGCTACATTATGCACCTAAGTCTGGGAATAAGACTTCTGTTTATAGCATTCCTTCAGCAAGAATGTATATTCTTGGGTCGAGTCATGGAGCTTACCAATCCATCTTGGGACACACCTTTTCTTAAGTTGGGAACTGTATAAGACCTGGCCCCTGACCTGGAGGGGCTCACAGTCACTAGATTTAGGAGTACCCCAGTTAATAAATAGGAAACAACTAGAGAGCAATCAAGTGCCAACTGTAGAATATTGGATCTATGTGCCATGCGAATTTATCCAAGTGGGAGTCCTGACAAGGATGTTGTGTGCATTCACCAAAATTTTCACATAAGATGGTATGACTGATCTGTACTAAGAATATGTTTAGATAATATAAGGGGAGACCCAAAAAACTGAAATTTATTTATAAAAATTATGTATTTATTCTTACATGTTTAAACTTCAGTCACCTTCAAAGTGCTCTTCATTTGATGCAGTACACCTATGGAGATGTTTTTTCCACTGCTCAGAATAGTTTTTGAACTTTTTGATTTTGATGTCTTTTAGTGCTTCTGCCATTTTTTGTTTCACCTCTTCCACATCAGCAAAATGTTTCCCTTTGAACACTTTTTTCATCTGGGGAAATGGAAAAAAAAAAAGTTGGTTGGGGCAAGATTGGGTAAATAGGGAGGGTGGATCATGAGAGTCATGTCATTTTTTGGTTAAAAATTGCAGAACACTCAGCACGGCGTGGGCAGGTGTGCTCGTCAATCTCCCATCATGAAATGGGCAAATGTGTCAAATCTTCAAAAACATTCACTGAAGCCAAGTGCAGCCTCTCACAACAGCACCAGCTAGTCCACTGATACAGATGTGTTCCTAAAACACTCACCTAGCGGGGAAAGCCTGTACTTCAAGGGTCCCACCCTCCAGAAGATAATTACTTTTTGGGGTGCCCCCTCATACAAGGAAAGGGAAAATTCTAAGTAATGATGGAAGATACCTGGAACCAAGCTTTGGCACCAAATAGGAGAATGGACAGGAAAGGCAGTGAAAAAAAATCAGGCCTCATGGAAGCAAAAATGTCTTTCTGAGAAGCAGTAGGAAATTGGCCTGGCTAATGTGAGATGGGGCAAAACATTTCCCATAAAACATCTCTGAAACTTGTACATATTTCATTTGAATACCTTGAGGCAATAAATCTTGAGAGCAATTTTCAGGTGGATTAATATGTCTTAAGTTAAAAAGAGGTGAGGACAAGATTTGGGAACCTGGGAATACAGATTAAGGACTTTGGATTTGATGAAGTAGTTCATAATGCTGTTATTGCAGAAGCTTGATCAGGGTTGCAACATTGGTGTATGGTTGGTACGCTGGATGAAGGAGGAAAAAGTCAGGGAGACCATTTAGGAAACTGACACAGTAGGCCAGGGATTGAGGATATGGACCTGGTCCATGATGGAAACAGCAGATTGGAAAAAGGAAAAATCTGAGAACAATTATAGAGATGTAAACAGCAGGACTTCAAGACTATACGGGAAAAGCCAGAGGAGGCCCTTAGGTATTTGAGGGTAACATAAGCACAAGAGGAACACTGTTAGGAGTTCTTGTTCACATGAAGGCTTCTCACCTGTGCAGCCTGCCATTCTCTCCTATTGAACCTCCTTTCCAAGAAAGTCTTGTAGCCCCTATTCAGTACAAAAATTCCAACCCATTCAATGGAAGTCTTAAAGCATTTTTCCCTCGTTTGATTTTGCAAAATTAGGTAAGTGAGTAAATGCTGTGAGTTTTCTAACCCAGAAGACAGAAACGCGGAATTCATTTTACTGCCAGTCTTTGTGGAGGGTAGTGAGAACTGCCAGGGCTTCAAAAAAAGTGTGACATATCCCGAGTTTATTCACATAGAAATTAATGCTTTTTTTGTTTGTTTCATAACCCCCTGCACACTTTTTGTGAACTCCATCTCCTGAGAAAATCTTAGAGCACCAATTTACTAACCTAATTTGTAAAAGGATGTTACTGAATCAACGTTTTAAGACTTTTATGGAAATATTTGAAATTAATTAGCCTTGTCAACTTTTATTTGCATAGGCTCTCTTCCAACTGTATCTTCCCCCTAAGTATAACCTTTAATAAAATTTATTTTAAACAAAACTTAGAGAATCTGTGTACAAAGAGCTTGAAGAATTTAAATACGTGGGTTTATTATTAACACAGTAGCAAATACATCAAGGAAACCCGCCCCACAAAAAGTGTTTCAAAGAAACAGAAATCTGCTCTGCAAAATCTCTGTACCCAGTACGCAAGCCCGAAAAAGCTTGTTTGTTCAGTGATGCCTACAGATAAGCCTGCCCAAACCTCAGTGTGATTAAAGAAGCCAGTGTGAGACGGCCTAGCCCAGGCAAGCTACTGGTCCCCAGCTGCACTACACGAACTTCAACACAATGGTGTTCGCATATTGGAAGGTCTTTCTGATCCTAAACTGCCTTGCAGGTAAGGAAAGAATCTCCAAATCACCAAAGAAAATTGGAAATGGAGTTTTATTTTAAACTGAAATTGTAAATTTCTACAGAGAATATTCCCCACCTGTACTGAAACAGAATTATGATTAATATTCTGGGTAAAATAATGTTCAGAAATTTTGCTTAGCAAATATGTGCTATGATGACTTGGGAGATGGGCAGCCTGTAAATAGAATTGTTTTCTGTAGCTTCTGAATTCAAACATATTTTTAAAGACAAATCACAGTAGCTTTTTTTTTTTTTTTTTGAGCTTGGAAACTGAATGAACTTACTCAGAAGCTCAATCAAGCTTATGTTAAGGATATTTTTTTTCTTTTTATTTGAGTATTATTTCCTTTAACCTCCTGGTGATGGACCTAATTTGCTACAGCAGGCAGAGCCTGGCTGGGAGGGCCTGCCATGCTTTCCTATCTAACACTTCTTAGGGACTTGTACTTTATAAGCCTAAGGCCGTATTTTGGAAAATATGTGAGTGATTTATCATTGTGCACGATATGGGTATTTTCAGGGATTTGAGCAGAACAAAGTCACTTTTAGAGTTAAAACCCTGATGTTGGTTAGACTCATAAGAGATCAGTAGTTCAGAAAAATTCCTTGGCTAGTTTTTTCAAATACCATATATATTTTGAATTTATTCTTATATAATTAGGTCCATGGTAGATAAAATAATATACTTTCTTCCCAAAATTATATCTTTTTTAAAAGATTTTATTTATTCATTTTTAGAGAGAGGGGAAGGGAGGGAGACAGAGAGGGAGAGAAACATCAATGTGTGGTTGCCTCTCACACGCCCCCTACTGGGGACCTGGCCGGCATCCCAGGCATGTGCCCTGACTGGGAATCAAGCCTATTGCCCTTTGGTTCGCAGGCTGACACTCAATCCTCTGAGCCACACCAACCAGGGCCCAAAATTATATCTTTAATCAATCAGTAATATTGGGCAGTCATTAACATGAGGTTTACTAAATATATTTAATGACATAAGAAAATGCTCGCCCTGGCTGGCGTAGCTTGTGGATTGAGCGCGGGCTGCGAACAAGGCATCACAGGTTCAATTCCCAGTCAGGGCACATGCCTAGGTTGCAGGCCATGTCCCCCAGCAACCGCACATTGATGTTTCTCTCTCTCTCTCTCCCTCTCCCTTCCCTCTCTAAAATAAATAAATAAATAAAATGTTTTAAAAAAAGAATAAAATTTAAAAAGAAAGAAAATGCTCAAGATAAAATATTAAGTGAAAAAGTAGGATACCCACACATGCCTAGAATAAATTGCTAGAAGGTTATATACCAAACCACTCATAGTGATTTCCTCTGGGTGATAAAATCATACATGATTTTTATTTTATTCCCCAACTTTTCCATATTTTCCAAGGTTCTACAAAAATATTATACTATTTTTATAACCATAATAAAAATGTTATTTTCCAAAACTATATGATTTTTAGTAATAGTTCTCTAAATGTTCATGATGCTAACCAAACATGTTCTATGGATTCACCAAAAGGCAACAAAGCCAAAGCCAAAGGGGGGTAGAATGGAGGGTGGGAGGGGTGAGGGGCAGTGGCAGGGGGAAATGGATACAACTGTACTTGAACAACAATTGAAAAAAAAAAGGCAATACTGCATTTATCCAGTGATCTAACCAAGACTTATAGCTGGAAAAAGCTGTCTTTCTCTATTTCCATCCAGGTGGGAACAGGTGTTACTATTTTCCCTTTCCCCCAGGAATATTCATTTTAAACCTTAACTTTACATAGTGAAAGTCTCTGTTTCCTTTAAAGAGTTTCCAATTAGCTAATTGGGTAGCTCCTCAGACTCCTACACCAGCCCTCTAAAAGCACACCTGTAGTCATACCTATTTCCCTATATGACGCCTTCCCTTCATCTGGCCTATACTAGACACTATATATATATATATATATATATATATATATATATATATGAAAATTATATATATATGAAAATTATATATATATGAAAATTATATATATATAATTTTTTCCTGATAATAAATGTAATGTGTGGTAATTGTAGAAAGGTTGGAAAATATAGAAATATTTAGATAATAAAAATCACAAGCAATCTTCCACAGATTTGGGCAAATTTCTTTTTCCTTTGCAAGTGTATATATGAGATTACAAAATTGGGTTTATACCTTGTATGCAATTTTTATTGTTCATAAAATCACTTACATGATATCAGGTCTTACTTTATTGTGACTTTTAGAACAAGGCCCAATCAGAGTGACTAATAAATATTTCAGAGCCTTTGTTCTTAAACTAGTGCATAATTGGTTTTATTGGCATATAGTATATACTGTTCATCTACATATACACAATCTAGCTGGCCCAAATCAAAATATGGTAGTGTCAGCCTAGATGTGGTAATGTGGCATAATATTGTATACTGCTGTTTTCCATGTTTACATAGGTATGGAAGTCAGAGAAAGATTTCAGTAGTCTATACCTGATATTAATAGTGCCCATCAGTTGATCCAGAGATGGCTGTGAGGTTTCCATCAATGTATAATTTGATGGGCTAGCTGAACTTGTCTCCTGGTCAGGAAAAAATGTCACAATTTTTGTGTCAAGCATGGTGCCAGCTACGTAGTGGGCACAAAGGAAATATTTATTGAAAGAATGAATTACCTTTTGAAATCCTGTCATTTGCAACATGTATGGACCTTGAAAACATTATTCTAAGTGAAATAAGACAGATAAAGATATCCTGTATGACTGAAATTATATGGGGAATCTTAATAAAAACCTGAATTCATAGAAACAGAGGGTAAAATAATGGTTACCAGTGTGGGTGGGTGAGGAAAATGTGGATATGTTGGTCAAAGGGGACAAACTTCCAGTTATAAGGTGAGTAAGTTCTGGGGACATAAAGCACAGCATGGTGACCATAGTTAACAATATAGTGTTATATACCTAAAAGTTGCTAAGATACTAGATCTTGTGTTAGCACCACAAAAATGAAATGGTCATTATGTGATATGATGGAATGCTAATGCTAATCAAATGATGGTAATCATTTTGCAATATATACTTTTAATCAAATCAACACTTTATACACAGTAAACTTACACAATTTATGTGCAATCGTATGTCAATAAACCTGGAAAAATAAAAGAATGAAGTACTTTCCCAAACTCCAAAGATCCAGAAATGATTCTCACATACATATTTAATATCAATTTTCTGTACAACTATGCAAGACAGATTTTATTCTCATCTTTCTGATGACTCCATAGGAAGTCATAGGCTAAATTCTATTTTTGGAAAATGGTTTCATTCAAAGATGTTGTCTAAAAAGTTCATGCATATCATGTTACATGCTTGTAATATATATTAGTCACCTTTTGGAAATGCATGTTAATTGATTTCTATTTTCTGGAGGAATACGCTATGCATTTTAAAGCAGTAATATATTGGGACTTTGGTTTTGTAGTCAAATCCAAAACATCAGTGATCATTTGACTATATTATCTTCTAACTGAAAAATGATGCAATTTCACATGAAGTTGCTATAAATTAAATCACTTCAAATGCATCAGGCTAAATATGACTATTTGGGAAAATTTTTGCTGTGTTATATTAGGAGAATAATACCCCCCAATAAGCAAAGTGCCTGCCACATTGTAGGTGTTAAAAACAATGAATGAACAATCACTACCAAAACATGAGGAATTTAAAATCTTTTTAGACTATTGATTAATTTAAGTATATACACCTTGGGTTATTTTCCTTTAATAATAGGCACTGAATTTTTAATAGTCTATTTTTTATTTTATTTTTCCAATACCATTTATACCCCTTATACCCTCTTCCACCTCCACTAATCGCCTTCCTCCACCCCGCAATCACGACACTTTTGTCAGTCACACATATTTCAATTACATATATGGGTTTTTGTGTTTTTTGTATCAGGCAGCTCATGAGTGAAATTGCAGTCCTAAGTTTTGTTTCAATCCAGAACTAATCTTTATTTTGGTACTTATTCACAATTTTGTTAATGTAAAGATTTTTCTGCCTTTTTTCAATTTTTAAGAATTTCTCAGTTTAGAGAAAGTTAATCCAAAGGAAGGGGAGGTTTATTTCCCCCTGACACTCATAGAATCATCTCCATTTTAGGACTAAATTTGCACTGTTCACTATGCACATGTGGCTATTTAAGTTTAATAAATTCAAATTAAATAAAATTAGAAACCCAGTTCCTCAGTCACACTAGCCACATTTCAGGTGCTCCATAACTACATGTGGGTAATGGCTACTGAATTGGACAGTATAGAGATAAAATATTTCCACCATCATAGAAAGTTCTATTGCACAGTGCTGGGCTAGAGGATGATCTCAGAGGTTTAAGTAATGCATACCAATGGAATGATGTAACATTTTTTAAAAGTTCATCTGGAAATATATTGTTCTTAGCTCTGAATTATATTGTCACTATAATAGGGATGGACAATTTCTGAAAACCATCTTTTCTTCAGAATCTAAGAGTTGATTATCATCCTGAGTATTGGGAATCTTGGCAATAAAATGGTTTGGATGTATTGTCTTGCCAACTGTTACCTATTTATAGGACAAAGTGTATATTCTTAAAAACATATTATCTCCCAGTAGATTTGGAGGTTACTATCTTTATTCCAAGGTGATGTTGTTGAACTTTTACAGATCTCAAATTATTTATATGTCTTCTATCTTAAAAAGTTGAAAATCCTTAAATCGGATTTATAGTTCCAAATACAAATCAAGGTGTATATACATAAATCAAGGGATTTTCATGTGCCTCCATTTTGGTCTGCACTATAAGTGGCTTCCGATCACATCGACATGGTAGGCAGAAATTGTGTCTGTCTTGTTCATTTTTGTTTCCCCAGTGTCAGCACTGTTTGTGGCACAGATAGGTGCTCAATAGATATTTGTTGATAGGCACCATGGCCTCTTTCATGGCTTGTCTTTTGTGAGAATCATGTTTACTCTGCCTTCAAGAAGTTTTGTTGAGAACAGCCCTAAGAGTTTTTGTTGCTATTGTTGTTGGCCGTACATGATCATAGGTCCCGCCATTGGCCAATTCCATAAAGATATTGGAACCAAAACTAGAGGACAGAAATGACGGCCAAATAGTATCTTCAATATCTCTATTTTTAGAGGACAGTTTCTGGGAACTTTAATGACCATCAAATCCCCATTCTATCTTTTTTTTCTTTTAGTTTGGACACTGTAGCCAGAGATGAATATGGCAAACTTCCAGGAGAAACGAGGTGGGCTTTTGAGGGTGGGAGAGTACCACTAAGCTTTCTCCAAAGAAGTTTTGATCAGCAAAAGTAGTCACTTTCTGTAGACCAATTTCATTTTGGGGAGAGGCATTATGGAAACCAGAAAAACATGGAAAGAAAACATTTGGAAGAGAGAAACTGCATGGAGTTAGAAGGTGTTGCATTGGTCCTGGCTGGGTGGCTCAGTTGGTTGGACTATTGTCTCATGAACTAAAAGGTTGTGGGTCCAATTCCTGGTCACAGTACATACCTAGGTTGCAGGTATAATCCCTGGTTGGGGCACATACAGGCAGTAACTGATCAATGTTTCTCTCTCATATCAATGTCTCTTTCATCCTCTTCCTTCTCCTCTCTCTAAAATCAATATACATCCTCAGGTGAGGATTTTTAGAAAAAAGGTGTTGCTTTGCTGTGTGCCCTAAAGCACTTCTCTCAATTCATCAAGACACTGGTTGCCATATAAACAGTGTGGCAGAGAAGCAGCTTGACTGGGTGGCCTTGTTGTGAAAGAGAACATGATGATTGATGCCAGGAAACAAGTGGTAACCAATACAATGGTTGGCTTTTTCTTTAAAATTTTTCAAAATGTTTGTCCCTTCCCTAAGTTCCTTTTTCCTGATTGCTGCCATTCTTTTTTGTGTAAGTTTTGGAGTATTGTGTCTTTCAGAACACTGTCCATTTCACCTAAATTGTTGAATTTTGTGGCATAGAGTTGTTCTTGTATTTCTTTATTACCTTTTTAATGCCAATAAAACCTGTAGCAATGACCTTTTCTGCATTTCTAGTATTAGTAATTTGTGTACTCTGTATTTTTTCTTAACTTGGCTAGAATCTTATCAATATTATTGATCTTTTCAAATAACCTATTTTGGTTTTATTGATTTTCTCTAATGATTTTTTTTTTCAATTTCATTGGTTTCTGCTCTAGTTTTCATTATTTATTTTCTTTTGCTTACTTTGGATTTAATCTGCTATTTTTTTCTAGTTTCCTAAGGTACAATCTTCTATGATTGATTTTAGATTTTTTTTTCTTTTCTAATACATGTTCAATGGTGTAAATTTCCCACTAAGGACTGCTTTTACTACATACCATAAATTTTGATAAGTTGTATTTTTAAAATTATTTTATTGTTGTTCAAGTACAGTTGTCTCCATTTACCTCCCACCACTCCCCCCCACCCCAGTCATCCCAACCTCCCTCCCCTGATTCCATCCCCCTTGGTTTTGTCTGTGTATCCTTTATAGTTGTCCCTGAAAACCCTTCCCCTCCCCCCCCATTATTCCCTCCCACCTCCACTCTGGTCACTGTCAGATTGTTCTTAATTTCAATGTCTCTGGTTATATTTTGCTTGCTCATTTGTTTTGTTGATTAGGTTTCACTTAAAGGTGAGATCATATGGTATTTGTCTTTCTTATTTAGTTCAAGATATGTTTAACTTTCTTTTGAGATTTCTTTTTGACCAATTTGTTATTCAGAAGTATATTATTTAATCACCATGTATTTTGGGACTTTCTGGTAATTTCTTTGTTACTGATTTCTACTTTAATTCCACTGTGGTTGAGAGCAAACGTTATATGACTTTTGTTCTTTTAAATGTGTTAAGGCTTCTTTTATGGCCTATAACTCAGTCTATCTTGGTGAGTATTCATAATGTTTTAAAGTGTATCTGTTTATATAGAACACTTCTCCAAGTAACAGCAGAACACACTTTTCCCCCCAAGCACCCATGGAACATTTACCAAATAGACCATGTGCTTGGACATAAAACAGACATCAATTAAAAAAAATTGAAATCATACAGGGTCTGTTCTCTGAGCACAATGCAACCAAACTAGAAATCAAGAACCAAAAGATAATAAGTCTTTAAATACTTGAAAATTATTCAACACACTTCTAAATAATGTATGGATCAACAATGAAGTCTCAAAGAAAAATTTAAAAATATACATAAACTGAATGAAAATAAAAATACTACATATAGAAATATGTAACATTCAACTAAAGCACTCCTGAGAGAGAAATTTATAATACCTAATGCTTACATTTGAAATGAACAAGCATCTCAAGTCATTAATTGAAGTTTCTACATCAAGAATCTAGAAAAAGAAGAACAAAGTAATCTGAAAACAATCAGAAAGAAGGAACTAATTAGGAGCTGAAGTCACTATGGCTGGTTCAGTGGCAAAAGAAAAAGTATCATTTTTTCTATGGCTGTGGCTTTCAGCATTTGGTGGGGGATTTTCTGATCAAGGTTGATGTGGTAAACAAGGCACTGATGGTTTGAAGAGAAAATGACTTTTACCCTTCAGAATCTGTTTTTGTTCCAATACCAGAAGCAATGAAGAAGATGGTGGGGTTATTCTTTCTGTGTTGATCATCCCCAAGTAAAAGAAAAACAATTTTCTCCTAATCTTGGATGCCAAGAAGTTTGGAGAACTAGGCTGAGCAGAAGTGCCTGTGCAAATGCCTTTCTGTTTTCGTGGTACCTTTGTAATCATCTGATAGAAGAACCGCAAGGTCTGGGAAATAGGTTTAAAATGATATGTACTCTGTACAAAAGAGAGACCAAAAAGATCATCTCACCTACAAAAGCAGAAGCATCTAGTTTTTAAATTTCTATTAAAAATAGGATTCAAGAAGTAAGAAAGAGCTGAAGTCAGTGGAATTAAAATAAGAAAACTATAGAGAAAATTAAATGAAATTAAAAAATCTATTTTTTTAAAGAATCAATAAATAAAATTGACAAACCTCCATCAAGACTGGTAAAAAATAAAAACAGCCCTGGCTGGCGTAGCTCAGTGGATTGAACGCGGGCTGCGAACCAGGCATCGCAGGTTCGATTCCCAGTCAGGGCACATGCCTAGGTTGCAGGCCATGTCCCCCAGCAACTGCACATTGATGTTTCTCTCTCTCTCTCTCCCTCTCCCTTCCCTCTCTAAAAATAAATAAATAAAATCTTTTAAAAAATTAAAAAAAATAAAAACAGATAAGATATGTAACATCAATATCAGTAATGAAATATGGTATATCACTGTAGATCCTGCAGTCATTAAAATTTTTAAGACAGTCCTGGCTGGTGTGGCTCAGTGGATTAAGTGCTGGCCTGTGAACCAAAGGGTCACCAGTTCAATTCCCAGTCAGGGTACATGCCTGGGTTATGGTCCCCAGTAGGGGGCACACAAGAGGCAACCACACACTGATGTTTCTCTCTTTTTCCCTCCCCCTCTCTTTAAAAATAAATAAATAAAATCTTTTACAAAATTTTAAGACAGGCATCCCATGTATGCTTTACACAACCGTACCCCCCGTGGTAACATATTGTAAAACTATAGTATACTATCACAACCAGGACACTATCATTGATAAAATCTATCGCTCTTATTCATATTTGTCCATTTTTGCTTGTCTTGTATATACATGCATTTAATTCTAGAAAATTTTAATTGAAAATTATTGGGGAGCCCAAAGAATTTTTACTATGTGGGTTATTTGTGTCTGTATTTACTGTATTAGCAAGTAAAAAAAGTTAAACACTAAAATACACAAGCACACATTCCATTAGTTACCAGAGCAGTGACATCATTATTGTGTAGCTTCTAGAACACTTCGCTGTAGACTGATGAGAGGATGAGAGTGAAAAGGAAAAATAACATCTTAGCATTATGAATATAATTTTTATCTTTTAGTTAACAAAATGGTCTTATAGACAGGGCAACAAACTCATCCTGGTTTTCCTGGGGCTTTTCTGGTTTAAGCACTGAGACCCAGTTTTAAAATGGGAAGTCCCATGTCTAAGGGAACCCCTAGTTCTGGGAAAACTGAATTGATTGTTCCCCATACTCAAGGATCTTTGTGAGGCCCCAGACAACATTTTAAGAACCTCTGTCCAAGGCTATTCTTCACTTGATCTTAGACAAAAGGACAAGAAGTGATCGAGGCCATTCTTGCACAAAAGAAATTCCCAGTTCAGTCCTATCACCTCACTATCACATAGAATTTGAGTATATTCACATAGTAATTTGTTAAAAACTCCCTTACCCCATGCCAATTGCTTGCTCGGCTTTCCTATATGGTTCATTCTACTTTATCCTCTTCACCTTGGATTCCTAAAATAAGATGTCACTGAAAATGCTTTGTAATGAAAAATATTGTCAGAATGTGAGTGTGTATCATTATTTTTGATGATTATCTTTTCAGGTCAAGTTAGTGGGGTGCAAGTGACCATCCCAAAAAGTGTCATGAATGTGACTGTTGGATCTAATGTCACTCTCATCTGCATCTACACCAGCACTGTGGCCTCCCGGGACAATCTTTCCATCCAGTGGTCCTTCTACAATGAAAAGGAGTTACGTCCAATTACTGTAAGAACTTTATTCCTAAATTATTTCCCTTTAGTAGTTCTGACATAAACTGTTGAAGTTAGTGCATGAAGGAATGGTAAGACAGTGACAATAATGGCAGAACCTCAGATACAAAGAATTTGAAGATAGCTGCTTAGGGAATACCATCATGTAAGTGACTTGGCCTTTGACCTCTCTTCATGTTCAGTTATAGCCTGTTCTCTTAATTCTGTGCAAGTCAACATCAAGTATATCAGGTATTCCAGATTAGACAGAAATGGTTTTTCTCATAGGTGAAATAAGCAGTTCTGAAAGGACTTCCTCCCCTCCAAAAAAAATCTTTCTCACTATTATTTCCAGAAGACCCTAATTCAAATTCATGTCCTAATTGATGTGTAGATCTCTGCTAAACTTAACATATGGGATCTGCCTTTAAGTGAGCTAGCTCATTGAATCAGACTGAGTCCTGGTGCAATGAGAGTCCAGGGTAGGTGAAGAAGGGCCAAGGAAGTGATGAACTCTGGGTAAACAAAGACAGCAGGAAGCTATAGGATAGAGAGGTAGGATAGGGTCTGGGGGAAGAGGTTGCCAGAGGGTGTATGAAAGTCAAATGAAGAGAATGATTCTACCTGCAAGCTGCCTAGTCCCAGGTTTTCTCCATCTGACCTTAGGGTAATTGTATCTTTACATTAGCCCATGAATTAAAATTGTATACTCAAAGTGTGTGTGTGTCTCCCTCTGTGGGTGCATGAGTGTGCAAGCACATATGCCAACACATATTCCTTGAGGGAAAAGATCTATAGCTTTCATTAGATTTTCAAAATGATATATAATCCAAAGCAAGGAATTCAAAGAAGAGACAAATCAATGTGATTTGAAAGAGTTGAATGTAGCTGAGTTGGGCCTTGAAGGAAAGGAAAGGTTTTGCTTGGTAGAAAGATAGACAGAGAGCTAGCTGAGTAGACTGGAGGGGCGCAAGGGCAGAGGTGATGAAGAAGGATGTTAGATTGGAGGAGCCACACCTTGGCCAGTGTTGTTTCAGCCATCACCAGTCTTTTGGGCATGCTGAGTCATCTCTTCACCAGAGGCCTTGAACACTTCTTTAGCAGGAAATAACATTCAAGAGGAGATTTTATCAATTACACCCTCTAGTCAAAGTTCAACAACTTTGTTCAGCACTAGTTACCTTAGACAAGTATATGAATCACTTTATGCCTCTCTTAAAATATGGTATAACAGTAATACTCCTTTACATGTCTCATGGAGAATCAACTGACATAATGTATGTGAAAATACTGGAAAAATAATATAAATCACTGAAAGTTTTCATCCTTGTAAACACTATTATCAACATCAGCAGCAGCAGCGAAAGTAAGTCTACCAGTTTCCATCACCCAAAATGTTCTGACCCAACGGCTCACATGTTGCAGTTAACTGAGAGAGTATGCTGCTCTCTTAGATTGTAGATAACAATAATCACCCGATGTTTCTTCCTTTTTAAAATGTATATTCCTTACTAGTCTTTTCAGTACATTCTTTATCTGTAGGCTTAAAGTCCTTCTCATTTTTTTCCAGTAAAGGATGAATTTAGAGAGGACTTACCGACTTACCAATATATTTTGGAAAAAATTATTAGGCTTAGTCCCCAAATCAAGATGTTCTCAAATGCCTGGAGATCAGGCCAGGCAAGTCTGAATTCAAAAACTCAAATTCTTCTTTATGCCTCCTCTGATACTGAAATTTACAAGGTCACCTCTTGGTTGAACTATGTGGTTGGTGAGGAGCTCAGAGATGCAGGGTCGAAGGATCTTGTGCCAACAGTGACTTTATTCTAGACCTTGAAATGGAGAGGAAGAAGGTGTAGGTTATTGAACTGAATGTGACTTGTGCTCAGGACATCTCTTAGAAGAACTTTAGAAAGAAAATCTATGAAAAAAAAAAGAAAATCTATGAACAAATAATTATTTAAGTAGCTTATTTACTTGCCATTTGCCTCATTCTTCAAAATGTCTGGTACAGGCAGTACAAATAATTTAGGGTATCTACTCTTTTGGAATGTCCAAATAAAAAGAGATCTTTTGCACTGAAATGCTTGATTAGTGAGAACATGCTCCTTGATTATAAAACATTCCAGGCATTTCTTGAAGAGCATGAGCCCTGTTCTGTTTTCATATCTTAGGCCACATACAACACAGGGTGAGGTAGGGCCAGCTCCTGGCTTGGATACAGTGAAAATCACCTCCAAAAAAGCAGGCTTTCTATTTCTCCTTGCCCCAGTAAGATCCCCATCATAACCATCCTTAGATCTCTAAATCTAGAGACCTTGAGTCACTCCATATTTTCCTCTGTACAGTGCAGGCATGTGCTTCTGTCTGCTTTTCCAAATGAGTAGTTTTGGAGCCCCAGTGAAAACCTCCCATTAGTTCTACTCCTTGTCCTTCTGCTTACTTGCTGACTTGTTGACCTTAGACAAATCACCTGACCTTTCAGAGGTTCAGTTTTTCCATCTTTAAAATGGGGCTACTTACCTACTTCATAGGTTTACTGTGAAATTTTAATGAGATGATACTTGTGAAGCACTAGGAAGCTTCCCACCTAGTAACCATTCAATGAATGTGAATTATTATCAGCAACACTACTCACAAAATGGTGATTTTGCAAAATCCCTATCCTACCCACAGCCCTGGGTCATGGGCACTAGGGAACCCAGCCCAACAAGATACACTTTGTACAGCTGGTCAGCTGGGACAGAGCTCTTGGGGGAATTCTGTCCCAAAAATGGCTTCCAGTTCCACTGCCTTTCAGGTCCCTGTGGCTAAAGGGAGGGGTCAGGTTCCTTCTTGGCCTGCTTCTTATCCCTAAACAGAGAACCTGCTCAACAAAAAGGTTGCAGATATCTTCCATTGAAATGGTATTTAAATTTTTAAATTGTTGTTCCATTATAGTTGTCCCCATTTTCCCCACATTACTCTCCCTTGCCCTACCCACCCCGACCTCCCACAGTGAATCCTCCCCCACATTGTCCTTTTTCATGGGTCTTTGTACATGTTCCTCAACTTGACCCTTCCCTTTCTTTCCTCTCTTACCTCCCTCCCCTCTCCCCTCTAGTCACTATCACTTTGTTCTTTATTTCCACATCTCTGGTTCTATTTTGCTTGCTTATTTTGTCTCATGAATTAGGTTCCACTTATAAGTGAGATCATATGGTATTTGTCTTTCACTGCCTGGCTTATTTCACTTAGCACAATACTCTCCAGTTCCATCCTTGCTGTAATGAGGGATAGGAGTTCCTTCTTTCTTTCTGCTGCATAGTATTCCATGGTGTAAATGTACCACAGTTTTTTGATACACTTATTTACTCATGGGCATAGTATTTTTCTCTCTCTCTCTTTTTTAAAGATTTTATTTACTTTTAGAGAGGGGAAGGGAAGGAGAAAGACAGAAAGAAATATCAACGTGCGGTTGCCTCTCATGAGCCCCCTACCACAGACCTGGCTCAAAACCCAGGCATGTGCCCTGACTGGGATTGAACTGGTGACCCTTTGGTTCACGGACCAGCACTCAATCCACTGAGCCACACCAGCCAGGGCTATAGGCATGGTATTTTTCAAAATGAAATTTGGCTTCTATTTCAAATTTGTTTTCTCTTTGAGCACTTCTATGCACTCAGAATCCTGTAGAGTATGTTATATGTTAATCTAGGAATGGCTAATAGGACTTTTGGGGGATGTTAAAAAAAAAGACTGCTGTGCTATTAGACAATTCTATGATTCATGGGAGGAAGATGTTGCCACACTAACCACTGGGTGATTCCATTCAACTCCTGCATTGATGTGGCAGTATACCATTTGTCATTCAGCTCTCAGATCCACCCATTTCTGCTCAAACACAGCACAACCGGTGCCTCAATAATGAGGCTGTGGAGGAAAAGGCAGTCAGTCAGTGTCTAAAAATGGCGCATGCAAGAGATGCTCGGGGAAGATGTAGCTGGACCTCTCAGGTAAGAACACCTATTGATGTACTACTGGACCCCTTCATTGTTTGGAGTCCCTAGGGCAATGACACAAGCTTTTAGGAGTGGGAAGGGAGGGCCTGAGCTTGGTAACAATGCAGATTGTCACAAATCCCTGGCAAAACTGGGACAGCTGGGAGTTTGCCTTCTCATGCCCATGTCTGGAATTCTTTTCAGCCTCCTTCAAAAAGCTCAGGGCCCTATTGCTGCCCTATTGAGCAGGGCAGTGGCCAACTCTTGCCATAGGATCATATTCTCCCCCTTCCCCCAAACCATTCTTTTATAAAAGAGCAGTTCACTTCAAATTCTAGTGTTTCTCAATACCCAGAGGAGGATGCTATCTCTTACTTTCTTCTCCAAGGGGTTCTTTTGGTGAATAGGGTTTACAGAATTATCCCACAAGCCTTCTGACCAAGAAGACCAAGATATTCTTTAGCATGGTCCTCCTCTTAGAGAAGCCCTCCTCTCAGAAGATACAGACAGCTTCATATGATGACTTCCTCAGCAGGGACCCTTAGCTGAAGACTCTAGGTCTTGGGACAGGCAGGCTAGCATTAAAGTTTTTGGTGGTCTGGTGTCCCTCTGATCATAACAGTGTCCTCTTCTGCCTAGCCAGTCACTAGTAAAACTTCAGAGACCTCAGCTGCCTATGAGCAGAACAGGCATTGATCATACTTAGCATGGGTCTCTCAGATAATAGCTATTCTAGAATATCCATAGTGGAAGAAACCCTTTGCCGTCCTCATCTTCCCAAAACACATATGGTGTGAACAACTTCTGTACAGAACCTAGTGTCTTCATATTTTCTGGCTGCTCAGATTCTTCCAACCTGTCCTGTCCATTACAGATACCATTATATCAAATGCTTTTCAAATGTTGACAGAGTGGAGGTGTTCCACCTCCTCAGGAACACTTGAAAATGACGGGCTTGGTTTAATTGTTACAAATGGGAGCCAGTCCTGGTATTTAGTGGATGGTGTTAGAGATGCTAAATGTCTTCCAATATATAGTGCTTACCCACTTAAGAAAGAATTGCCTGCCCGAAGTGCCAGTGTAATATTCATTGAGAAACTAATTTCTTCCCTTCTTACCACCCCCTCCCATTAAAGTTTATCTATTCTCTGTCCCATTTCCTCATGTGTCTGTTCTTGCTAATTTTGCTAGATTAATTTAATGTTAAGGTGTTAGGGACTGGTGGTAGTTTATTATTTTCCAAAGAAAATAATTTGAGCATAGGCCTTCCATGCTTTCATCCTCTAAAATCTATTTAAATGGTAGGTATTTCAGGCAAATGACGGGTTGGGAAGGGAGTGGTTTGTGGGCAAGCAGTCTTCCTTTTGGTGTTACATTTCTTATATATGCAATCTCAGCCCTCTAGTGCACTCCAGGGAAAATTCTGGGCTTGAGACCATTGCTACCCTACACTTACCATGCCCCTTCTATGGCTCACCACTTTATGAACAGTACAGGGAAGCAAGAAGCCGGAGGGAAAGAATGGGTAATTGCCTGTGGACTTCTGTACCCTGCACATTTCCAGAAAGAACCCGCAAAATCAACTCTGGAAATTGAACACATTTATTAACTGCAACTCAGACTCAAACAGAAAGCAGACAGTACTTTCTACCCTCTTTTTTATACTCCACTCTCTAGTTAGAAAGCAGTGTCAAAAAGCTGAGGAAAAAATCTTTTTGAAAAAATCTGGATCCTAGCTGCATGAACTTATGTGAGTAGGAACTTGGCACAGTAAGAAGGGAAAGGCAGCTATTGCAGCTGGCGGACATTAAAGGCATTGTGTGATGAACTTACTCAGTATGGGAAGAAGCATCATGTCAATGAATAGCAGCAATTGACAGAAGTGTTGGGCTGGAGTAGAAGATGGAACAGCCCCAATAGCAGAAGGTTTCCTGGGAATCATCTTCCTCACCTAAGTCAGGACTATGAGTGTCATTTTAATATATTCGGTGGGAATCACAAGGTCTGGATTTCAGGTCTGATTATAAATTGTGTGACCATAGGCAAATCACTTCCTCAAGAGGTCTTAGTGTCCCTCCTCTGTAATAGAAGATGAATCAGAGGTTGAAAACTAGAGGACTCTGGGCATGATTTGGCCAGTGGATGCATGTTGGTTAGTCAACCCAATATTTTGTTTGTTTCCACACTTTGAAAGTCTTGTTTGTGTTGGATCTCCAGTTTACCACAGTTCCCACTATTCTCTCTGATCTTACCACTATCCGCCAGACCCTCCCGGCCATTTCCCATATTTCTCGTATCTATCTGACTTCTTAAGGCTCTTCAACCTTAGAAGCCATGACTAAAGTGATCTCTCAGGAATCTTATAATGAATGTGCTATCATGATTCCACATTCAGCTTCTAACATCACCAGTGGGCATACAGAGAGAAACATGGGGGGAAAGTAGGGAAGTCTGTCATAAACAAAACCACAAAGGGCAAGTGCGCATAAAATTAACAAGCACACTTAAGGAAACACTTGGATGGATTTTCTTCTTTTTTTAAATTTTATTTTAATCATTGTTCAAGTACAGTTTTCTCCCCTTTACTCCCAATCCAGCCCACCCACCCCTCCCTCCCAACTTCCCTCCCATTACCACCCTCCCCCTAGTTTTTATCCATGTGTCTTTTAACTTTGTTCCTGTAAACCCTTCCCCTTTTCCCCTAAAATTCCCTCTTCTCTCCCCTCTGGTCACTGTCAGCCTGTCCTCTATTTCAGTGTCTTTGACCATATTTTGCTTGTTTCACTGTTTTATTGTTTAGGTTCCTGTTAAAGGTGAGATCATATGGTATTTATCTTTCACTGCCTGGCTTATTTCGCTTAGCATAATGCTTTCCAGTTGCATCCATGATGTTGCAAAGGGTAGGAGCTCCTTCTTACTTTCTGCTGCATAGAATTCCATTGTGTAAATGTACCATAGTTTTTGATCCATTCATTTACTGATGGGCACCTAGGTTGCTTCCAGCACTTAGCTATTGTAAATTGTGCTGCTATGAACATTGGGGTGCAAAGGTTCTTTTGGATTGGTGTTTTAGAATTCTTAGGATATAGTCCCAGCAGTGGAATTGCTGGGTCGAAAGGCAGATCCATTTTTAATTTTCTGAGGAAGTTCCATACTGTTTTCCACAGTGGTTGTACCAGTCTGCAGTCCCACCAACAGTGCACTAGTGTCCCCTTTTCTCCACAACTTCTCCAACACTTGTTGTTTGTTGTTTTGCTTATGATGGCCATTCTGACTGGTGTGAAGTGATACCTCATTGTGGTTTTAATCTGAATTTCTCTGATAGCTAGCGATATTGAACATCATTTCATGTGGATGGATTTTCTTAAAGCAGACTCTCCCACAAAGGATGTAGCTTCTTGAACACCCATGGTTTTTCCTGGACTTCATTTGTTTTGATCTCTAAATTCACAATACACTTTCTTTGAAAAGTATGAAAGCCTCACAGGATCATGGCCAGGCCTTGATCATTGTTTAACTTTGATTTTTAAAAGGGTTATTCTTTTGTGGAAAATGGAATCAAGTTGCAGTCTTACTGTGTGATTAGAGAAGCAGTTTCAGGAAAATATTGTATTTTTTTTCTTTATGAGGACAGTGTGACAGCATGGACTTCCCCTAACAGAAAGCCCCTTCTGTCTATGTGTCTGGCCACATAGGTAGCCCTGAGGACTTTCCTTCTCACAGAGCACCCTGAGGCCATTCCTTTCCTTTTTAGATCTCCATTGTTCTCTCTCCTTACCCCATCCTATCTCTGACCCCGTTACTATTTGTGAGAGGGCAAAATATAAGCTACAGTGTGAGGAGCCAGAGTAGAAGAATTGGTGAAGATCCTTTTCATAGGGAAGTTACAAGTTCAGGGCCTGATGACTTTTTTGATCATTTCACCTTGATTCATGCCTGTGAGACTCTTACAATAGCTTCTTTTCATGTCTTAGTCTTGGCCTAAACCACACTTTCTTGGCCCCTGATTTCTGCAGAAAAAAAGGTTTTTTCACCTAGATCCTCTGGAATTTACTGTGGGTCATAGGCAAAACTGATGTCATATGTCATTGTGATGTCCTCAAACCTCAGTATAAAACAGGCCACCCCATCCCCAGTCTTCCTAGGAGCAGGGGAATTGGCCAGATGTTGAAGTTGTAAAGAGCTTCCGTGATGGACAGCAGGTTTTGTTCCAGGTAAGAGTCCACGGAAACTCAAATTGTTGATTAGAAAGTAAATAAGCCCACTGCTGGCTAGTGAACTGGAAAGCTGGATATATTGCGTGTCAACTCAAATGAAGGGAATAGATCTTTGATGAACTGAACTTCCTCCTGGCCCACTTGAATACCTTAACACTGGCTTTCTAGTTTGTCAGTCAAACAACACCCCTTTGGGGCAAAAGTTTGTAATTTCAGTAGGTGTGAATAGATGAAGTATATTATAAATTACTAATCTAGGGCAGGAAAGGAAGCTAGTTGATGTTAGAGAGGAGACAAGTTATTTCTTTAAATATGCTTTTTTCCTTTGATTTTTCCCTCAAAATCTACCTTTCTGTCTTAGTTAAAAAGTATATTGGTTTTCTTCTTGAAGGACAATGCTTTTAAATTTATCTGGACAATATCTTTGGTTTTGCTGATTACCTTCCCTCCTTCATTAGCCTATTAATGTAAGGAGCACTAGACAAGGAATTAAAAGAATTGGGTTCTAGAACTGTCCCACCTGTTAACTCCTCTGTGCTTCACTTTCCTCTATAAAGTGAAAAGAGTGAGCCATAAGGCTCTTCAAGTAGATTTTATAAAAATACTAATAAGTTCCACTGGACTAGGGTAGTACCAGTTTATTGAATAATAAATAACAATCATTTCAATCATACACATTTGTATGAAACTAACAAAGTATGTACATAGACTGTGTATATTATGAAGGAACCTCAGGGATCAGTGATTCCAAAGCTCATCATTCATGCCTCATCTTTATGATTTTTGCCATATTAAGTAGTATTATTTAAAGTTGTTTTCTATACTAACTTGGTTTCTTAAAATCTTAAAACTATCTTAATTTCACCCAAGCAATAATATTCATTAGGTCACAGATTTGATGTGCTCCTTGTATCTCATTTTAATGTTTTCATTTATGTACCACCTAAAATCAACTTATGTGATTATACTCAGGAAACACATATTTGGGAGAACATTGCTCTGGTTCCTCATTCAGATATGGAAACTAAAGGTTAAAAATTAAATAATTTTGTTTCTTATCACAAAGCAGGTTGCCATGGAGACATGACCAGAGGCCATCCCCCTTGTTACAGTTAGTCAGAGGCAGAGCTGTGACTAAAAGCTGGGTCCTCCAACTCAGAGACCAGGCTTCTTTCCACCTCACTATGCTGCTCCCACAGTTGCCATTATGACCTAATTATCCATGTTCTTGTTTTTAAGATTTTATTTATTTATTTTTAGAGGAGGGGAAGGGAGAGAGAAAGAGAGGGAGAGAAACAGAAATGTGTGGTTGCCTCTCACATGGCCCTCAATAGGGACCTGGCCCACAACCCAGGCCTGTGCCCTGACTGTGAATCAAACTGGCAACCCTTTGGTTCCCAAGCTGGCACTCAATCCACTGAGCCACACCAACCAGCACTAATTTTCCATGTTCTTAAATAGAGATGGGACTAAAATCCAGATATTTCTTAAGTCTACTAAATTATAATAATGAAAATTCCTTTGGCTTTGGGTGGGTCATTTAATCTCTCTGGATTTGAATGCCTTTTTTGAAATAATAATTCCAGTTCTACTTCCTGCCACATGGGGAGAAAGATAGTGTAGCTCCATCAACTAAATACTCGCTAGGCCCTTTCCTGGATTATTTCGTTCCATCCTCATACCACCATTGTGAGGAGATGGGACCAGATGATTTCTCAGGGGCCTGTCTGCTCTGAGATGTTATTCTAACAGGATGAACCCAAGTTTAATTGTCCAAAGCAGTATGTGTGTACAAAAGGAGCATGAATATTCAACTTGCACGGAAACCAGAATTTCCAGATAGTCCCACTGAGTAAAGTAAGTGGAGGGATTGAGCAAAAAGGAAAAAAGGACTCATGGACATGGACAACAGTGTGGTGATTTCTGGGGAGCAGGGTATAAGGGGATCAAATGGTAATGGGAAAAATACAACAAAATTTTAAAAAGAAAAAAGCTTATAAAGTAGGGGAAATAATGGCTTTAGATTTCTCCTCAGGCATTTATATCTTATATAATGAGTTCCCTCCTAGTAGACTCCTCAGATGAGCATCTTGATCTTCTAACCTAAGCTTAAGAGTTGAATCCCATCAGCTCTAGCTGTCTACTGTCTGTGAGACAGGAATAATTCTCTGTCCTGATGACATCACAAAGCTGCATTGAGCACAAGTGAGGTAATGGTTGTATACAGCTGTGAGAAAGCTAAAATGCCCCAATGAGTTGAAAATCCTTTGCCACAGGGACTTGTTTCTTGCCAGGGGAAAATGCTGCTGCTTATCAAAGAAGGTAACCTTGGATAGATGGAGCTCCCAGGTAATTTTTCCTAGCCACTCTCCAGTTCTCATTTCTCTCATTATTCTGTTCTAGATTTACTATTCTGAAGGTGGACAAGCTGCATCCAGTGGGCGATTTAAAGATCGAATTGTGACGTCCAATGAGCCAGATAACGCATCCATCACTATTTTGCACATACAACCGGCAGACAGTGGAACCTACACCTGCGATGTTAACAACCCCCCAGATTTTGATGGCAACAATCAAGGCATTGTCACAGTCAGTGTGCTAGGTATGGATAATTTTTATGCTTTTTCTTGGGGCAACTTAGGACATTGAATGAGCCAGGGCATGGGTTATAATGCCAATTAAGACCCAGGGATAAATATCCCCCCCTGCTCTTTGATTATTGGGGAACTAGAGACACACACCCCAACCCATATAGCAACACTGAAAAATCGCTCTTATGACATGTTGCAAAATTGCCAAACTAAAAGGGCTGCCAAAATGATAAACAGCAGTATATGACTCCACCTCCAGGGATCCCTATCTCTGAAGGATAAAATGAGAACATTTCAGACAATACACAGTCTCACTAAATGATCATTATCAACTCCTTCATAGGGGACCTCCAATAACAGCCTGTTCTACCTGGGTGAGACAACTGCCAACTTATTACCTCAGCCACAATTTCCACCATTAAATTATTCTTTCGGCAGGAGGGTCCATTTTTTAAAAATGTTAACACCATTTGGATTGTATTTCTAGATTCCACATACAAGTAAAATCATATGGTATTTATCTCTCTCTAACTGACTTATTTCACCTACCACAATACTCTCTAGATCCACCCATGCTGTCACAAATTACAAGATTTCATTCTTTTTTATTGCTGGGTAATATTCCATTGTGTATATATACATCACACCTTCTTTATCCATTTATCTATCAATGGGCCAAAACAAGAACAGATGCATAGGTACAGAGAACAAACTCTTGGTTGCCAGAAATGAGGGGGGTGGGGTTGGGTGAAAAAGGTGGATGGGGAATAACAGGTAAAAAATTCCAGTCATAAAATGAATAAGCCACAGATGTGTAGTATACAGCACAGGGAATATAGTCAGTAATATTGTAATAACTTGGCATGGTGACAGATAGATGGTTACTACACTTAGTGTGGTAATCATGTCATAAGGTATATACATATTAAATCACTATTTTGTACATCCAAAACTAATATACTGTTGTATGCTAATTATACTTTAATAAAAAATTTAAATGTTAACACTATTTGGAAAAAGGACCACATGTTAAACCAGAGTTTAGAATGAATTTATTTATATGCAAATATGCACTATGTAACATTGAGCAAGTCATATCCATTCTTCAAGTGAATTTGGAGTGCTTCATTTATGCAGTATTTATTGAGTGCCAACTTTGTGCCAGGAGCCATAAGGATTACAATATTGAGGCATGGTTATTGATCTTGGGAAGTTCATAGTTTTGGAGGTTTCTAGGGCTCCTTTCAACCTCAGATTTAGAGGACAATGGAAGTTTTGATCCTGACTTTCAGCTTAGCAGGTCCTGTGTGCAGGCCTTCAGAAGTCCTGAAGGGAAGGATGAAAGTGCTCTAAACCCTCACCAACTAGCCAGTTGAACTAAGGACTCGCCCACTCCTAAGTAACCTCAAATTAAAATGATCTAGTTATTGTTCTTGAGCCATGTACATCCATCACAGGGAAGGAGGAACTAGATCAAATCAGTGACTTCATAATTGAGTAGCTTGGAAAAATAGTAATTGCTAACAAGGTGAACACTTAGGAGAAATGTCTAGAGTTGTTGAGCGTGCCACTCACTTGGTGCCAAAAATGCACCATGTATTTACTGTAAGGTTTGCTACTGCATCTACCCACCTGGAAAAGAAGAAATGATAACCAGGAGCTGATTTTTAAGAGCAATGTAGCTCAATCATGTTTTTATTTTGCTGAGCCCTGTATTTGGCATTGGGGTACAAGGAAAGACCAGAGAAGTATACAGAAGGCCTTTCCTGGGAGAGTTGATGTTTCATTTTGGGAGATTATTCATTTATGCAGCAACTAAACAGTCTGGTATAGGTGCTAGCACATCAGGCTGTAAGCCAGAAGACCTAGGTTCTATTTCTTACTTGGCTACTCAATGGCCTCAGGCAAGTCAGTTCACTTTGTTCTGGCCTGTCCATTTTGTCTGTTTTGTCCATTTGGAGATGGAGTTGTAACTCCTTCCCTGTCTTTACAAGTTTACCATGAGGATCAAATGTTATACAGTCACTGTTCAAAGAATAAGAGGGATTAGTTTTGTAATAGCCTTCTGTTGCTCCCTGACTGTGGGTTGTCCTTCTGACCAGAAACAACCAAGAGAAGCAGAGCCTCTTTATCTCTGAGCTTGGAAATAGTCCTGAGATAATTAGACAGAGAGGTTAATATTCTTAAATCTAAATTCAGAGAATCCCTAATCAACTTCCATAAGAAGCTGAGGATTATCTTCTCTCTGAGTTGTTCTTTCCCAGGAGTCTTCTAGTAAGTTGTTCCTGCAATGACTGTGTCACGACTTTTGTTTCCTGAAGCATCCAGGATCCAGGCAAGGCAAGAGGCAGAAGGGTCTGTGGATTTCCTTGTTTGTTTGGGATCTGTCAAAAAATCTGTTTTTATTAACTGGGCTAAGAACAGAAGCATTCTACAAATTAATGCTTTTGGAAATTTTGAGACTGATAATTTTCTCTAAAAATTATTAAGGTTGTTTACAATTCTCAATTTCCATTATATATGAGTGCCTGTTCTGCTTACCTCCACTGAAGGTCAGGGCACGGCGGGGACAGGTGAGTAAGGGAGGCCAATGGTGGGAAGAAGTGCCGATATTTCTTTAAAGGTTGTGCTTCCTAGCAATGCATCTTTTAGAGATATTTTGTTACCCAGTGGTGGACATTGATTGATCCCATGCATTCAATTGTTCATGCATAGGGTCATTTGACAAACCCTGAGCACATATCTAGTTACTGAGCTAGGCAATGGAGATAGATTTAAAAGGTAAGGTCTAAGTCTTTCAAAAGTTCAGAGTCTAGTGAGGAAGGCAGATATACTCATATGACATAAAAACGTACAGTGGAGGTAGGAGAGGAAAGCTGAGAAAGACAGAGGAAAGGGCTAAAAGCTGTGTCAGAGAATTGAAGAAGGCTTCCTGGAGAAAGTGACTTTTACACTGAACATTGAAAGATGTGCAAGAGTGTGTAAGGTAGAAAAGGGGCTGAGGTGTCAGGACCCATTTAGGTGAAGTAAACAGCAATGAGCAAAGACCCAGGTGGTTTGGTTGACCATTCACTTGGCAGACTTTCATTAGGTATGACAGCCTTAGAAAATGAATTGCAGGAAAAAAAAAACAGCACAAGTGTGAATAATTATTTTGTATGCCTTTGGAATTAGCATCATTTTGCTTCTGGAATTTGGCATGTAAAAAGAAAATGATGAATTTAGAGAAGGTTTGAGAACACACTGAAACATTTTCATTTGTTTTCTGAAGTAAGCCTCTTCTTCCACTCCAATTCTGTTGAAAGCAATAAAGGTAAATTGTAGATCAATGGCTTTGGTAGTAAACATCTAGGTTCTGCCAGGGACTCTTAACTGGATGAAGTGTCAATTCAATCCTGATGTAGTAGTTTTAGAAAATATATAGGTTTGAAGCACGGTTCAAAATGATCCACTGTTTTGGTCATTTTTAAAAAGTAGAAAAAATGTGTTCGGCAAAATAAATAAATAAAATGCCTATTTGGGTTTCATTCTGGGCTCAAAAAATGAATGCAAGCCATTCAGGTTTTTTTCCATCATTAGTTCAAGTTCTGGTAATAAAACTCTATGATAAAACAACCCATTTAATTTTCTGTTTAAAGTGATCCATTCTGCTGTAAAGGCTATAAAATCACCATGTTTAATAAATGCAGTATCTAAATCTACAATGGACTTCTGCTTAAATAGTCTTGTTTAGAGTAGTCAAATACAGTGCATTATACCTATCTGAGAAAATCAGTAGAAAGAGAGAATAAAGAGGTAAGTAGGAAAATACTTCTTTTAATTAAAATACAACTGTTTAAAAAATAGGAATGGTGAAGTGTTTCAAAGAGTTACAGCTCTATCCATCTGTCTTCTTGCTCACATGTACAGTGGACTAGAATCTTAGATTGGAAGATTAACTTCAGTAGCATGCTTTAAAATGTGGCAGCAGGAATTAGACCAAGAGCAACTCCATGTGCAAGGCTCTATAGACATGATTGTAATTATATAAATACAATGTATTTGGATTAGCTGGAGCACAGATAATCTCTTGTTCACATTTTTTTGATGAATCAACTGAGGCTTATTCTCTTAGGTGACTTGCCTAAACACATCTAGGGTAAAGTTGCAGAGCCAGGGTTTTGTGTGGATCCAGAGCTGTGTTTTTAACTGTTACCTTTCAATTAAGAGCAAAGAGCTGGGAAATCTGGAGATTTAAGGTCTGACTAGTTAGAGAATCTACATCTTTGCCTCCTATATTATCTCTGGGGATGATGCCAAGTTCATGTACCCATCTGTTCAAATCAGAAACCTGGGGGTCATCACTGACCCCATCTTCTTCTTCATGCCCAATATCTACTTAGTCACCAAGTGGTGTTGACTTGTTAACACCTCTTGAATTTGTCTTCTCCTCTCCCTTGTTTTTGGAACTCCAGAGTCACGGTGATCCAGGTAAAATGTTAAAATGACCATCATCTCTTCCCTACTTAAATTCCTTCTGTGGTCCTCCTGCTTTCAGTATAAAATACATGAGATACAATGCCCTCCAAGCTCTAGCCTTCTCTTTCACCACTCCCCCACCCTACTTCACAACTGTGTCAAGATTACTTTTGAATTTCTGTGCCTAGTCCAATGCCAGACACACATAAGGCCCTCAAGTATGTGTTTGTCCTAGAGTGAAAAGTGAATAAAGATTTCAATAATCTGTAGCAGCACTCCCAACAAATGGGCTTCCCCTACCAATGAGTGACACTGGTAAATTCAAACCATTTGAGTCACCCCAAGAAGAACAAATGCCAAAATGACTCATATAGGAAAAGGAAAAAAGAAAAATATGGTATTTATATAACAATTTTTAAAAGAAAAAATAGCAGGTTATCTCAAAGTATTTTCATTTACAGCTGTGCTTCAAGAGTATTAACTATGCTCCTAGTTGTTTAGTGTTTGCTTACATTTGGTTGTTTTAGTAAAGCCATATTTTAAGACACTATGTGAAAATTTATGGTTATGAATCAAGGAAGGAGGCAGATGGAAGAGATGCTATTGGAACATTAACTGGTGACTGAAAGGTCATTGTATCTGAAGCACTCTACTCCCACCCAGTGGTACAAATAGAAAACTGTCAAAATAAGTGCTAAAGATTTTGTTGTTGTTGTTTTTTAATTAAGCAGACGTTCCACAAAATGAAAAGGAGTGACTGCAATGGTTACAGACTACCATTCATCTGACATTTTTCCTGTTTGTCATTGTTTTACAGTAAAACCTTCTAAGCCCTTTTGCAGCATTCAAGGAATACCAAAAGCTGGCCAACCTATATCTCTTTCTTGCCTCTCCGTGCTTGGAACACCTTCCCCTGTGTACCACTGGTATAAACTTGAAGGAAGAGACATCATCCCAGTGAAAGAAAGCTTTGGTAAGTATAGCCCTCCGCAGCCCCTGGCAAGGCATATGATATGTGTGGTGGCTAATAGCACGTATGTAGCTGGCTGTTCATCTCTAGAGCTCAATCTTCTATTGTTCTGGGAGGAGGTATAAAAAGGATGTCTGTCTCTTAACAAGATGACTGTAGTCTGGCCTTATCCCCAACTTCTAGAGGTCAGGCCTGGTTTTGCCTAAGAGGTGGTGGGTATGGAGAGAATGGTGTGGTCCAAGCTGGGCTACTTTGCAATAGTCATAAGGATACATCAAAAAAGGGATGCCAATGTGAGGAAGTGGGTTGACATTGAATGATCTGCTACATTGACATGATCTCTACCTACATAAGGTATTTCAAAAGTCTATTTCCTGATCTTGACAGACCCAGCAACCGGGACTTTGGTTTTTGGAAATATGACTGATTTTGAACAAGGTTATTACCAGTGTACTGCAACCAACACCCTTGGCAATAGCTCCTGTGAAATCGATCTAACTGTTTCACGTGAGTTGATCATACAACTTTAAGTCAAATATTGTGGGCCTGCCAACCAAGTAAATTAAGTAGTCCTAGTTTGTCTTTCCTGCTTCTCTGGACATATTGGTACTTTATAGGTTAATATCATGAATTACCATCCCTATATCTAATGCTTACACTATACTTAATACATGTCAACACTTCCCTAAAGTGTTTATAAAAATAAATTCATTTAATCTTCAAAATTCTCTAGAAAGTAAGAATTACTATTTAATAAATAAAGCAGCCTTATTGATAGTCCCAGGTTAAATTTTCTTTGTTATGCTGTTGGTAAATCCAGATAAAACTGTAGCAATCTGCATCAAATATGGAGCTCAAAAAATTTCCAGGTCTTAACTAATTGGTTAAACTCTGCCTCTAATAACAATGGGAATACAAACACACCTGCAGTCACAGTAGTCTATGTTAGTGAAGCACAAATTATGTACCACTCAGCCAAGTACCGTGAGCGTTGCCTCACTTGGTCCTCCAACTACCCTGTCTAGGAGACAAAACATATTGTTAGCCTCATTTTACTGAAAGGAAACTGAAGTTCAGGGAGGTAAGTGATTTCTTTGCCCAAGGTCATCCAGTTAGTAACTGGCAGTTCCAGGATGTCTCTAAACCTCAACTTTCCAGTTCAAAGGTGCTCAGTTACTAAGAATAGACTTGAGGACCTGGAATTGTCAAATTGGGCCAGTCAGGGGCAAGCTCCCATAAGGGATATTTTGCCACATCTTTCAAAGATCATTTAACACTTAGGAACCATTCATTTTTTCTAACTTACTTTGAATCTGTGGTTTTAATCTATACAAAACACAGGTGGCCAGTTCCATTAGATCATTAGTCTTCTATGAAACTGAGCTTTCTTCCTTTTGTCCCAAACCAAACATTTTCCCACTCCAGACTACACCTGCATTCTTTTATCACTTTCATTATTTTTTTAATTTTTAAAAAAAAATTTGAGAGAGAGAGAGATGGAGAGAAACATCAATGTGTGGTTGCCTGCCATGTACCCCCTACTGGGAACCTGGCCTGCAACCCAGGCACGTGCCCTGACTGGGAATCGAACTGGTGGCCCTTTTGTTCACAGGCTGGCACTCAATCCACTGAGCCAAACCAGCCAGGGTGCCTTCAGCTATTTTTATTCAAAGTGAAGAAACCTCACATTTTTGGTCTGTCCTTTCTGTGGTCCCAATCTACCCCCAGTCCCTTCAGCCATTTCTGCTGGGGTTTTTTTCTAGATCTTCCTCAGTCCTATTTTCCCTTTCTAGAGGTCCTATCATACTGCAGATGGAAAGATTTCTAGGATTTGTACTTGAGCTTCACTTCCTTTTGAATTCTCTCCCCAATGTTGTCATTTGGTTCCTTCCCTCCCTCCCTGTCTCCCTGACTTCCTCAAATATTCACTGAATATCTACTATATGCCAGGAAATGTCCTAGGTGATGGAGATACAGAGATTAATAACATATATGTCTTACAATCAAGGAGCTCATAGTTTAGCTAGAGGGATGAACAAACACTAAAATGTGTTAAATGCTATAATAGAGGTCTTCAGAGTGTCTATAGGACATCAAAGAAGAAATAATTATGGTTATAGAACCAGGGCAGCTTTACCAATGAAGTACTATTTGAGCTGGGTCTTGAAGGAACTAGCAAAATCTATTTATTTAACTGTAAAATAGGAACAAAAGTAAAAGGAGATTGAAGGGTGACAGTAGAGCAAGAGGGCAACCAGTCGATGCAGGGGGAGGAGAATGAGGGCTCCATAAAGAATATCTCTGAGAGGAAAAATTTTTTTAAATCCCTATAGTTTATCTGATGTGTTTGAATCTATTGAAAGGAGTTTAATAGTTTTATAGGAAGTCTTGAGGATTAGCAATAACACATTTTTTTAAATCCCAAATGAAGCAATTATTAACCTAAGAATATTTTTAAATGTTGTATTAAAGAGGATCATAGTAATACTATGCTCTGTAGCTGTGGATAATATTTACATAGTCATAATACCTCAAACTTGGATTTAACTACAACTTGTCTATATAAGAAGAATGTGGCAAAGTGTAAGAGGAATGGTATAAGAGATTAAATCTTCAACTTCCAGAGTAGGAAGTCAATAGAAAATTACCAAAATTGGAAAAGGCAGGGAATATTAGAACAAGCATAACAGAAACATGAGGGCAAATTTCAGAAGATTAAAAAAACAAAAAAGAGTTACAAATGGTTTTCTCTAGTGAATGTGACTCAGAGATGGGGGACTGGTGTTTTTTGTTTATTTGTTTTGCTTTTGTTTTTGTTTTTGTTCTGCTAGAAGTCTAATAGAACTGTTTTACTTTCTAAATTATGCACATGTATTCCTTTAGTCATAAAATGTTGAAAGAATAATCAGGCAATTCAACTAGCCTTTAGTCTAAAACTATAAGATGTCCATTCTTGCCCTGGCTGGTATGGCTCAGTGGATTGAGTGCCAGCCTATAAATCAAAGGGTCGCTGGTTCCATTCCCAGTCAGGGCACATGCCTGGGTTGCAGGCCAGGTCCCCAGTTGGGGGCACTTGAGAGGCAACCACACACTGATGTTTCTCTCCCTCTCTTTCTCCCTCCCTTCCCCTCTCTGAAAGCTAATAAAGAAAATTTCTTTTTTAAAAAAAGATGTCCACTGTTATTTGAAGAGAGGTGGATGGAGATGAGCCCTCCTAGAACCCAGACGTATCCTCTTGGGGACAATACTTTAGTGCTTTAAGATCTGATGCTCATGTGAATCATTTCATTAATTAAGCTTTTCCATAGACTCATCTAATAAACCAGTTTATGTAATCAGCATATCCCTTTCCAGTGGCCAGAATACATGAGGCTCCATGGTGAGCATAGAATCTGTGAGAGAGAATGTTGTAGAGACCTACTTGACTTATTCTCTGGGAAAAACTGGTGAAATGTCCCTGCCTGTAACAGGTCATTTCTCTGCTCACCAGAGTGCAGCTCCATGGTGTCTCTCTCACTGACCATGCAAATGCACACTGAAAACTCACTTCTCTAAACCCCATTTTGAAAGTGACCCCATCTCCCCCAAGTTGGCATATTTTTCTTTATGTGTAGAAGTGTGAATAGGTAAGCTATATAGTTGACCTAGCCATCCTTCTTCCCCGAGTCCAACTGGCAGAGTTCTAGGGGTTTACATGCTGCCTACCTGTTACATAAGTCTCTTTCCTAGACTATGAATGCCCCAAATATTTCCCACTGGTCACAAAAGCACATGTATGAGGCAGAGACAATATGTTCCAGCTTACTAACCAGCTGTTTGTATCCTCCAGATCCAGAAGTTGGAATCATTGTTGGGGCCTTGGTGGGTTCCCTAGTGGGTGCTGCCATTATCACCTCTGTGGTGTGTTTTGCAAGGAGCAAGGCAAAGGCAAAGGGGAAGGAAAGGAAGAAAAATTCTAAAACCACCACAGAACTCCAGTAAGACCTTATTTCGTTGTCTTTACTTGAATATAGACATTTCTCAGATATGTCTCTCATTTATCTCTTCCTAAGCATTCCTTTTATTATAAGATATTAGGGATATCATTCTGCTTATTCTCACTGCTTTTATAAAAGAATCATGATGGGTACCATTTACTGAGCACTGTGTGCCAAACTCTTCTGAGCAATTTATACCAATTTATTTTACCACAATAACTCTTTTAGGTATAAGAAAAATTATTTAATATATCATATTAGTATGCTTGTATTTTTACCAATAGTCATAAAATATAATTTTTAATATGTTTAATATTAAACATATGTTAATATGTTTAATATGTTTTAATATGTTTAATATGTTCCATGAAGGCAGAAGTGCTTATGTCATGTGACCACGCCCAGAGCCCATGCTCTTGACCACTCTGCTATTTCATTTCTAATGTACCTCACATTCATTAATTTGTTCAGCCTTCCATTTTCTATGCTTCTACAGTTATGTTTTGGGCAACAAGCAGATGCAAGCATTGTGCTAGATGAGGTGGGAGATGCACCCGAGCTATGGATTTGGCCCTCAAAGACTTTACTAGATATTTAGGTCTTTTCATCTTTATATTTTTTCCCACATTTGAAACACAGCTTTTCTGTCTTGAACTCTCATGATATTGTTTAGAGATAACCTTTCTGCACCCAAAATGGAGACACGTGGTCTAACAGTAAGTGACAATATCAGAAATCACAGAGTTCCTGAACAGACTGGGATGGACCTGTGGTCACTAAATCTACAGAGCCTGTGGCCCCACATGAAATATCAAACCCTAATTTGGTCTTTCTTGGGCCTTTTTCCTGCAGACCAATCACAAATACAAACACAGGCACAGAGGTCGAGCCAATGCCATCTGAAGATGTTGTCCAAGTAGAAGCAACGCTGCATCCTTCCTTCCTTGACACTGACTTCAGCAACATTCTGGGGCCAGATCTAGAGTCTATCCTCAAGTCTGAGCTTTCCATGGAGCCTTCCCAGGAGCCTGCCCCAGGACCTGAGCCTGCCGAGGTGTTTGAGTTTGAAATTGTGGTGGAGCCAGAGCCTGAGGCCAAGCTGGAGCCCGAACTTGAGATTGTGGGTGATGAGGAAAAGGAAGTGAATAAGACATAGGCTGGTAGGCTAAGTACAGTGTTCTCAGGCTAAGGAACCCATTACTGGCATTTAGAATTTAGTTGACCTAAGCAATTGCCCACTAACCTCCCTCCCTTCATTCTGACCAACCCTCTTCCAACAATGTGTTCCTACCATCAATCCAAAATAAACAGGCTAAGATAACTACTAAATAAGTGCAAGGGTTCCTGCATTGCCAGTGAAGAATACTTACGATTTCACTAACACCTAAGCGTAACTAATAAAAAATAATTTCTAAGTTGAAAGTGTTTTTGCAATGTGTGTAGTATTTTATAAAATCTTATTTCTGTATTTTTAGCTACTCTTTGTTACAGTCCACATGTACACATGATAAGGTGGCTTTAATTGGATTCAATATTATTTCTAGGATTAGTTCAGGGCTTCTCATTTTCTCATTGACCACTAAGAAAAGAATTCACCATCACCACCTCACAGATTAGAAAAAAATCTTTAAAAATTCTAGAGGAAAGACTATACTTTCAGAGGAGATTATGTAAAGGGTACATATTGATTGGTACATAGCATTTAAACCTAGGTCTTAAAATCAGTGCTTCATTTATCATATTAGATTTCCCAAGAAACCACCTGCTATTCAATATCTGAGCATAGCATTTTTTAATAACTCAATTTTTAAATGCAAAGTAACACACAAACAATTCCAAATACAATTTTTATTTAGTGAATACAAAATGTTGATATCATAGGTGACGTACAATTTAGCTTTGAATGAGTTATTGTGTTATCACTGAGTTTCCTGCTATGTACTGTGGAAGGGTCAGATTAGAAAACTTCTAAATGAACACTTAAGATCAATTTTAGATAATCTAAATTTGTTTTACTGTTTGGGTAATTCCACATTAATGAAGAGATATCATTCTTGTAAGTATCACCTCTTTTTCACCCGTTAAAAAACTTCTCCATTGATCATATTTCATCCACATCTCACCTTGCAGAAAATTACAGGCAGTTTTTTTCATTTGTGTAATCAGATTTTAAATCTTATTTTAATATTTAATAAACAATATTCAATAAAATCTTGCTTTAATGATCCTGCGGTAAATTTCCTATAAGCAATATTACTGACATTTACTTTATGTACAGTAAACTGCACCTATTTCAACTGTACAGTTTGACGAGATTTGACATGTGTATACACCCATAAAACCCTCACAAGCAGGGGTGTCCAACCTGTGGCCCACAGCCCACATATGTCCCAGGATGGCTACAAATGAGCTCCAACACAAAATCATACATTTCCTTAAAATGCTGTGAGATTTTTTTGTGGTTATGTATCACAATGCATGTATTGTTGTACCCAAGACAACTCTTCTTCTTGCAATGTGGCTCAGAGACACCAAAAGGTTGGACACCCTGATAGAGCATTTCTACCATTCCAAAACGTTTCCTATGCCCCTTTGTGCAATCCCACCAACACCCTGAACCTAGATTTAACCACCATTTTGTTTTCCATCAAGAGCTTTGCTTTCTCTTGAACTTCATATCAGTGGGATCATTCAGTATGAACTTTCTATGTTGACTCCCTTCTAAACTGAATCCTTTTATTTATTGTTGTTCAAGTACAGGTGTCTCCATTTTTCCCCCACCATTTCCCAAACACAGCCATCCCCACCCCCCACATTTGATCCTACCCCACCCTTTGGCTTTGTCCATGTGTCCTTTATAACATGTTCCTTGACAAGCCTTCCCCGCTTTCCTCCCATTATTCCCTCCCACCTCATCTGTGGTTACTGTCAGTTTGTTCTTTATTTCAACGTCTCTAGTTGTATTTTGCTTGCTTGTTAGTTTTGTTGATTAGGTTGAACTCATAGTTGAGATCATATGATATTTGTTTTTCACCTCCTGGCTTATTTCACTGAGAAAAATGCTGTCCAGATCCATCCGAGCTATTGCAAAGGGTAGGAGCTACTTCTTTCTTCCTGCTGCATAGTATTCCATCATATAAATGTACGACATTTTTTTGACCCACTCATTTACTGCTGGGCATTTGGGTTGTTTTCAGCACATGGCTATTGTAAATTGTGCTGCTTTGAGCATCAGGGTGCATAGGTTCTTTTGAATTGGTGTTTCAAGAGTCTTAGGGTATACTCCCAGCAGTGAAATTGATGGGTCAAAAGGCAGTTCCAGTTTTAGTTTTCTGAGGAAATTCCATATTGTTTTCCATAGTGGCTGCACCAGTCTGCATTCCCTCCAACAGTGCACTAGGGTTCCCTTCTCTGCACAAACTCACTAGAACTTGTTGTTTGTTGATTTGGTTATGATGGTCATTCTGACTGACGCGAACTCAGTGTGGTTTTAATTTGCACCTCTCTGATGGCTAGTGATGCTGAGCATCTTTTCATATGTCTCTGGGCCCTCTGTATATCTTCCTTACGGAAGCGTCTGTTTGGAACTGTTTCCCCATTTTTTTCATATAAATTCTTTTTTTTAAATTTTATTTTGCTCAAGTACAGTTTTCTGTCTTTTACCACCATCCCAGTCCACTCCCCCAGCCCTCACCATCTCCCTCCCATTTCCACCCCCAATAGTTTTTGTCCAAGTGTCTTTTATACTTGTTCCTGTAAATCCTTCCCTTTTCACCTGAAATTCCCTGCCATCACCCCTCTGGTCACTGTCAGCCTGTTCTCTATTTCAGTGTCTTTGGTTACATTTTGCCTGTTTGTTTTGTTACTTAGAGTCCTGTTAAAGGTGATATCATATGGTATTTGTCTTTTGCCGCACGGCTTATTTTGCTTAGCATAATGCTTTCTAGTTCCAACCATGCTGTTGCAAAGGGTAAGAGCTCCTTTCTTTCTGCTGCATACAATTCTATTATGTAAATGCACCATAGTTTTTTGATTCATTCACTTACTGATGGGCACCTAGGTTGCTTCTGACACTTGGCTATTGTAAACTGTGCTGCTAGGAACATTGAGGTGCATAGTTTCTTTTGGATTGGTGTTCCAGGGTTCTTAGTATATACTCCTAGCAGGGGAATTGCTAGGTCAAAAGGCAGATCCATGTTTAGTTTTCTGAGAAAATTCCATACTGTTTTCCATGGTGGTTGTACCAGTCTGCATTCCCACCAACAGTGCACAAGGGTTCCCCTTTCCCTACACTTTTGCCAGCACTTGTGGTTTGTTGATATATTGATGATAACTGTTCTGACAGGTGAGAGGTGATATCTCATCTTGGTTTTAATTTGCATTTCTCTGATGATTAGTGATGTTGAGCATCTTTTCATGTCTATGGGCCATCTGTATGTCCTCTTTGGAGAAGTGTCTGTTCAGATCCTTTGCCCATTTTTTAATTGGTTTGTTTGTTTGTTTTGTGTGTGTGTTCAGTTTTGTAAGTTCTTTATAAATTTTGGATATTAACCCCTTATCAGATATATTGGCAAATATGTTCTCCCATTCTGTGCGTGGTCTTTTTATTTTGTTGTTTTCCTTTGCTGTGAAAAAAACTTTTTAGTTTGATTCAGTACCATTTGTTTATTTTTTTCTCATTTCCCTTGTCTTGGGAGATATATCCAATAAAATATTGCTACAAGAAATGTCCGAAATTAATCTGCCTATGTTTTTTTTTCTGTGATTTTTTATGGTTTCTGGTCTAACATTTAAATCTTTGATCCATTTTTAATTTCTTCTTGTGAGTGGTGTAAGAAGGTGGTCTAGTTTCATTTTTTTGTATGTATCTGTCCAGTTTTCCCAACTCCATTTATGGAATAACTATGTTTTGCCCATTGTAAGTGCTTGCTTCCTCTGTCAAATATTAATTGACTATAAAGGTGTAGGATTATTTCTGGGCTCTCTATTCTGTTCCATTGATCTATGTATCTATTTTTATGCCAGTACTATGCTGTTTTGATTGCTATGACCTTAAAGTATAGTTTAATATTAAGAAGCATCATTCCTCTAACTTTGTTCTTCTTTCTCAGGATCACTGTTGTTATGTGGGGCCTTTTTATGGTTCCGTATACATTTTTTAAATATTTGTTCTAGTTCTGTAAAATACATCATTGGAATCTTGATAGGAATTACACTGACTATATAGATTGATTTGGGTAGTACGGACATTTTAATGACGTTATCTCTTCCTATCCACGAACACAGTGTGTGCTCCCACTTATTTGTATCTTCTTCTCTTTCTTTCTTAAGCGGCTTATGATTTTCTAAGTACAGGTCTTTTACATCCTTGGTTAGGTTTATTCCTAGGTATTTTATTCTTTTTATAGCAATTGTGATGGGACTGTTTCTGACTGGTCTTTTTTATGGTTTTTATGTCTTTTTCATGGTGTTGAGGATCCTTATTATCATTACTCAAAGTCTCTATCTGTTAAATTGCTTGCCTCCATTTCATCTAGTTCTTCTGGAGAACTTTCTTGTTCTCCAGAACAAGATCTGTTTCTTTGTCTTTCCATTTTTGCTGTTCCTTTGTGTTTTGGATCTTAGCTGTTAAATTGATCAGTGATTATAATCTCAGGGTGTAATAAGCAGCCTGCCTTAAGCACCATAGGGTGGGACACAGTAATTCCTGTGGGTGGAGCTATTGCTTTCCTTTGGGTTGATGCCATGTGGACAGGAGGGGTCTGCATGAGAAAGATAGCTTTTGCAGAATGGGGAATGGCTCAGCATGGGGATGCTGGCAGCTGTTCCTACACTTCTCTCCCCAGAGTTTCCAACCCCAGACTCTCCTCAAGCATCTCTACTCCACTCTACCCTCCCTCTGCAGAGCCCAGGATAAGTGGCTGCAAACAAAATTTTGTGCATTGGCCCTTTAAGATGCTCGGAGTCTCCAAGCCACCTCTGGCTGGCAGATAGAAAGACTGCTGCTTTTCACAGCTGGATATTATCAGGGTTTCTTTCTTGGCTCTGGTGCTGTAGTCTGGGGAGCCCAGCTTGGGGTTTAAACCCCACACTTCTCAGGGGGAACCCACCTGGCTACTGAAATATCCCTCTATGACTTCAGCTGCTGCCTGTGGAAGCCTGGCTGGTCTCTCACACCTCCTCCACACTCCCTACCAGTGTTGTTGTGGTGGAGTGGTTTCTTCTGTCTGTCCTTGGTTTTAAGGCTTCTCTCCCACTAGTGTTCAGTTGGTTATTCAGGATTTAATTGTATAAATCCTGGTCCTGGAAGGTGGTTCGTGTAGCTTCCACTATCTCCTCCCCCTCAGTCTTCTTGGGTTTCTAGAAAATAATCTTGATAGTGTGAAGCTGAGCTGAAAATAACAATGGATTTTATGATACTGTAGGGAGAGATCAGCATTTAAAAATAGAGAGTATGTGTTGTCCATGCAGAAATCCTACCTGAGCAAGGTTGGAAAGTAGGTAAGGTCCATCTGAAGTGGTATTTTTGTATCTCTCCTTTCAGTGCCCTTCCTGATGTTCTGGCATCTTATTTTCTAAACACTCAGTATTCTCATATGTCTATTAGCTCAGTGACTCACTCAGGTCTGCATCCCTCAGACAGGAATCATTGCTCAGGGCCCTTGCCACCCTTTCAAAAGGTAGCCATTCTGTGACCTGTTCTTGTCTAGTGAACATGATCTTTCATCATCCAGTGATGTCATTCAGGTTGATAAGTACTTAGCTCTCTTAGAAGTATTGGGTTGGCCAAAAAGTTCATTTAGTTTTTCCTGTATGATAGCTCTCATAGTGCTTAGCTGTCTTTAACTTCATTAAAATTTTTTTTGCTAGATTGTATTTTGACAGCTGTCATACCAGTGTGCACTTAAAAAAATCTTACCAAAACTGGTGAATGTTTGTGCAGCCATTTTAATATTGAAGATGGAAGAAAATATGCAACATTTTCAGCATATTAAGCTTTATTATTTCAAGAATGGCAAAAACACAATGGAAATGCAAAAAATAAAGATTTGTGCAGTGTAAGGGGAAGGTGCTATGACTGATTGAACATATCAAAAGCAGTTTGTGAAGTTTCTTGGTACTGTTGACATTTGGCCAAATAATTATTTGCTGTGGGTCTGTCTTATGCACTGGAGGATGATAAGCAGCACCCCTGGCCTCTACCCACTATCTTCCAATTTTGGGAGACAGCTGACATACTCAAAATATCCAAGTCAAAAAAGTTATTGGTGAAAATAAAAAATATGTCTTTTGTGGGAAAAACTAAACAACTTTTTGGGCAACCCAATGTTTACCTTTAAACAGGAGACTCTGGAACAAAGATAATTCCTTAATCCAGAGTCTAAATGGAGGGATTTCAAGGACTGAACAATCCAGAGAGGAGTTATTTGTAAAAAAAGGGGGGGGCTCAGCCCCTCCCAAATCAAACCACATGGGTTACTATTGACTTCACCATAAGGCTATTGTGGGTCAGTGTGACTTTCATCCCAGCCTCCTTAATCTTCTGTTATTACATTCATAATATACCATATATTTATGTTTGCACTGAATCTTGAGACCCTATAAAATATGTAATCATAACATTTTCAATAAATCTAACTTGGGCAGGAAAATGGGCTCATGTTAAAGAGCTTTTCAATAAGCAAACAAAAGATATTTCTACTTACTTATCAGTGGCTCAGAAAATATGTAATGGAATAGGTAATTGCTTAAATATTCTGATTAAACTTCAACCAAATTATTTCAGCATAATTCTTATTCAGAGAATGTACTAGGTGATTTGTTTTGCCATAGGTAGTTAAAATTTAAGTGGGTAGTCCGAACCAAATTCCAAACCAGGCTTGGGCTTCTTAATCATTCACTTCTCACCAGCCCAAAATACTTCCAGAAACTTCTTTCTTTGTTTCTGCATTTAGCAACTAGGATATGCTAAAGTCAAAAGAACACCTTCTGGGCTTAAGTCTTTATTCTCCCCAAATTAATGTTCATTCAGTCACCCATTAGACATTTATTGAATGGCAATGAAACAGGTACTATGGCTGGCAATAAAATAGTGAGTAGAATCACAGCTAGCTCTTGTCCTCTGGGAGTGTACAGCTTTGCTATGACAAGTCTGGCATGTTATCAACAGTGGTGTGTTGACTCTAGGGGAGGAAGGCTGGAATTTGTACTGCAAATTGTAGTGATCTATAATGAAAAGGGACTAAACCACAGTAATTCTTGACCAGCAGCTAAGAAACCATGTACAGGGGTGAGCAAAAGTAGGATTGCAGTTGTGAGTACATGAAATACAGAGTTTAATGTTGTATTATTATTAGTTATTGTATTGTTTTCCATACAAAATACTGTAAACCTACTTTTGCCCCACTCTGTATACTGATATCTTCTATGTCCTTCAGAGGACCAGCTGACCTTTCCCCTCAGTATTGTATGCTGAGAAGTCAAAATCTGCAGCTATTATACTGAACTGCATGTAACTCCAGTTTGGTGAACTCTTAGTAAGAAGACCTAGAAGAGCCGGAAGGAAGCTTTGAGATCAATAGTACCCAACCTTTTCTAATCCCAGGGCACCTGAGGGTGATAACATACAACGGTTCACTCCTGACAGTGATGGGGTAGAAGTGGGAGATGATGCAAAATTACATTCTTAGTAGTGGAGACGGGCAGGAGTAAATGTAATTTTTAAAAGGCTGGGTTATTGCTATATATACTCAGCTATTCCCCAGAGGAGAATACCTCAGTGAAATGAGGTAAAATAATCTACCTGAGAATGTGCAAAGACCAGTCCACAAATTTTGATTCCCAATGTAATGCTTTTTCAGCTATACCAAACTACTAATTCCAATGCTTAAGTTTGCTTGTGTGGCTTTACAATATCTATGTGCTAGAAAATAGGTCTTACAAAAGGTTCAAACTGATCAATAAGGACTCAATAATCTCACTTGTCTTTGAAGCTTTGGTTTAAAAACAAAACGAAGAATTCAGAGATGATAATGAAAGCAATCTGATCAATATTCTAGGCCATCAATATCCTTAGTTTATATAACTAAGTGATTTAAACATTGTTAACAAGGCACTTCATTTAAAATGTCAGTAGCCTGAGAAGGTGGTGGCAGAGGCAAATATGGCTTGCCTCTTCTTACAACCACATCAAAATTACAACTAAATAAAAGAACAAACATCACTCAGAAATGGCAGAAATTGAGTTGAATGGAAGCCTTATAACTAAGGGAATTAAAGAAACTACATCCATCCAGTCTGGTAGGAGGGGCAGACCCCAGAATGGTATGGCCCCAAATAAACATGTGGTAGATAAAAATCAGGGAGGGTATCTCAGGAGTGAGGATTCCAGCCCCATACCAGGCCCCTCATCCCAGGACACCAGTGCCAGAAAGCTAAGGCCACATAACATATGGCTGCAAAAAGCAGCAGGGATTGAGTCAGTGGAAATTTCTGGAGTTCTAAGCAGTTCCTCTTAAAGAACCCATGCATGGACTTACCTACTCAGACTCACTCCTAAGCTCCAGCACCAGGGAAGCAGCTTGAAAGGCACCAGTGGCATATAGGGAGGAACTGAAGAGTTTGGCATCAGGGCAAGAGCTGGGGGACAGATTTCTCCCAGGCAGAAAGGTAGGCAGAGCCACAAAGCCAGCAGGGTGCCATATCTGAGACTCTATCAACCTGACTTGTTGCAGACCCCCGCTCGTGGGGTCCACAGCGTTGTAGCTGAAACAAAAGAAATTCACACGACCTACCAAATCCTGTGGAAAAAAAGGGTGAGCAGCTTCTCTCTCATGGGGAGCAAAAGCCTCGGCCCTAGCTTCGATGAGCTTTTATTATCTTACTGGGCACATTACATGAAGGTCCTCATTAACTGTGCACAGGCTCACTTTAGGTGGTTACCTTATACAGAACACAAAGGAGAAGATGCCGGTAATCACATCACAGAAGAGGGATATTTGCAAATGAAAAGGCAAAAGTGGTTGAACCGGGTACACTGGTCCTTAGAAGGTTTAGCATGGTTTTTAGGAAATTACTTCGCAGTAAATGTTTGTCACTGGGGGCAGAATGGTCTCCTACACTGGCTAACATTGTTTGCCCTGTTTGGAGATCCCCTGAGACTCTGTCCCATCCATTTCACAGCTGCTAACAGTAGCTTTTCCATATGAATGACTGGTATTGGCTTCACAACTTCCTAAATCCTTTCAAACAGTATCTGGCCTCAGTGAGCCCCCAGCCCCCTCACCTACAGTGAAGTGACCCTAAGGCCAGCACTGGCAAAACCAGCCTAGATTCCCAGCTTGGCTTCACCTGGGAATCTCCAAGCACAGCACAAGTAGCAGCTATCTCAGATTGCCCTATAGCTCAGGCAGGGTGGCCCCAGGCAAAACAGATGGAGGCTGAAATTGGCCTGCACAACCTGGGAAACCTCAGGGCCTGGCCACCCAGTGAATAGCTTCAGACAACATGGAGCACTGTTACAGGGTGTGGCCAAGAGGGGGGACCCCAAATGGACATTTAAAATGGGGTCCAGAACTCAAGGTGTTCAGAAAATACCAGGATGTCCTACCCTGCGCCCCAGGTGTGGGTGGGGGAAAGGGACAAATGGAGCAGGCCCATTGAGAGCTGTTTTGCATGGCAACAGCTCTGCAGCCAACCTCTGGGGTGTGGTCATTTAACATATCTATAACCTTTGACTGGCTACATGGATATGTTAAATAGCTATGGCCCTGCTCTGAGCCAGGGGGATGGAAGTAACTTCCCCACCAAGATGTAACTGGGTGGGGGGGGCAGGTCCCCCGAGTTACAGCACCTGAGTGAGAGCTTGGAGATGATTGGCTCCATAACATGGGGCCACACCTGCCCAGACCCACGATGGCGACCAGAAAAGCTGGAAAGGATAGCAGATTGAGGGCAGGTGTGGCCGAGTGTGGGAGGAGTCGGAAGTGGGGCTGCAGAGGAGGATTGGCGCGGGGATTTAAACCCAGGCGCGGCAGCCATAGAGGAGAGAACCACGTGGATTTGGCTGAGTGAGGACTCCTGTGGTCCTGGGGGAGAGAGGACCATGCGGTTTTGCCAGAGTGCAGACCCCCCGCAGCTCTGGTAGGAGAGGACTGCGTGGCTTTGAGGTGCTTCTTTTAGTCACGCAGCCTGGGAAGCAAGAGAGACTTTGCCTGGAAGAAGGGTGAAAGAACTCTTACCAGTAGGCCACGAGACGGTGCTGCATGGCTTTGGATTAATTGGAGATCCTGCCTGGACGGCGACACAGCTGATGGTGCCGAGAACCGAGAGAGGCCTACCAGCCAAGCACGGATTACTGGGAAGAACCGGACACTGCCTGAGACTGGACTTCTATTTCCTTTCCTGAGATACGGTACCCCAGACTGGGCAAGGGGGAAGGAAGGACTGTGTGTGTTTGTGGGTGTTTTAAGGGACTTTGGGATTTTGGTAAAGACATTAGGTCACTACTTTAAGTTTGTATAGCACTAAATAAATGTTTCCTTTCCTTTTCACAAATCTCTGGCATTGAGAGATATCTTTCCTTTAAGGCGGCGGACAAGACGGACCTGAGTCTCTTTCAGTAAGAGCATCATCGTCCCAGGCCCCCCTTGTTTTGCTCTGTAACAGCACCACCACCCTGCCCCTGCACAGCTGATCCTCCATGGAGGGCAGAGGTTGGTTGTCAGTGGTCACAGCCAATGCCTGCAACTGACTGGCCTGGGTAATCCCTCCCATTGATCTGCCAACAGAAACCAAGTCTCAACTACAAGAAGAGGGTACGCTCAGTCCACACAAAGGGCAAAAGTCAGGTACTGAGCATGGGTGATGGGAAAGCTGTGCCACTGGACCCTACAGCACACAAAATACATTAGGCTGTGCTACCAAGACAGGGTGCAATAGCAGCTCTACCTAATACATAGAAACCAACACAGGGAGGCGGCCACAACTAGGAAAGAAAAACATGGCCTAAATGAAAGAAGAGATAAAAACTCCAGAAAACTAACTAAACAAAATGGAGATAAACAATCTATCAGATGCTGAGTTCGAAACATTGGTTATAAGGAAGCTCTAGGAACTCAGTAAGGACTTCATCAGCATAAAAAAAATCCAGTCACAAATAAAGGATACACTAATTGAAATAAAGAACAATTTGCAGGGAAACAACAGTAGAGTGAATGAAGCTGAGAATCAAATCAATGATTTGGAACATGAAGAAGCAAAAAACAACCCATCAGAACAAGAAGAAAAGAGACACCAAAAAACGAGGATAGTGTCAGTGGCCTCTGGGAAAACTTCAAATGTTCCAACGTTCGCTCACAGGGGTACAAGGAGAAGAAAAAGAACAAGAAATTGGAAATCTATTTGAAAAAACAATGAAAGAAAACTTCTGTAACTCGGTGAGGGAAATAGCCATGCAAGTCCAGGAAGCACAGAGTTGTAAACAACATGGATGCAAAGAGGCCCACTCCAAGACACGTCATAATTAAAATGCCAAAGGTTAAAGAGAAAATCTTAAAAGCAGCAAAAGAAGTGAGTTACCTACAGGGCAGTCCCCATAAGATTGACAGCTGATTTCTAAAAAGAAACTTTGCAGGCTAGAAAGGACTGGCAAGAAGTATTCAAAGTCATGAAATGCAGGGACCTACAGCCAACATTGCTCTACCCAGCAAAGCTGTCAGTTAGAATTGAAGGACAGATAAAGAGCTTCCCAGACAAGAAAAAACTAAAGTAGAGTTTATCATCACCAAACAATTATTATATGAAATGATAAAGGGACTTAAGAAAAGATCAAAACTATGAACAATAAAATGGCAATAAATACATACCTGTCAACAATTGAATGTAAAAAACAAAGCAAATAAGAAGAGACAGAATCATGGAGAGGGAGAGCTTTTTGATGGTTGCCAGATGGAAGGGGGTATAGGGGAGTGGGTGAACAGTTGAGGGGATTAAGTAGAAATAGGCGGTTACAAACAGCCATGGGGATGTAAAGCCTGGTATAGGAAATATAGCAGCCAAGGATGTATATGAATGACCCACTGACACGAATAATTGTGTGGGTATTGCCAGATGCAGTGGAGGGTGCTGACTGCAGAGGGGCAAATGGGAAAAAATTGGGACAACTATAATAGTATAATTAATAAAGTAAAAATAAATTAAAATAAATAATTAGTAATACCATGCATATTGCTTATTAAAGAACTAGGATGAGTTTTCTTTTACTTCATACAATGAATTCAGTATTTATGAAGAGTAAACTCTTTCAATCCTAACAGGCTGTATTATGTACAACTTCAATCATACTAAAAAATATTGGAAAGAAATTATTTCCTTTATCACCAAGTCTATCCCTGGCATTCAATAAATAGTTTAGTTCTATTAAGAAGATGCTTCGCCCTGGCTGGTGTAGCTCAGTGGATTGAGCTCGGGCTGCGAACCAGGCATCGCAGGATCGATTCCCAGTCAGGGCACATGCCTAGGTTGCAGGCCATGTCTCCCAGCAACCGCACATTAATGTCTGTCTGTCTGTCTGTCTGTCTCTCTCTCTCTCTCCCTCCCTCCCTTCCCTCTCTAGAAATAAATAAATAAAATCTTAAAAAAAAAAGAAGAAGATGCTTCTTCTCTGATTAATATTTGTAAAGATCAGCACTCAAAATATTTATGTAGAAGGGGTTTGCAAATCCACAGTTTGTGCTTACAAAACTCATTTTAGCTGCTGGTCATTAAGTCTCTAACCCTAAATTAATATTAAGTTGTGGGGTGACTTACTTCAAGCATTATTTGCAGTATAAAGTTCAAATTAAAAAAATAATATAAAGAGTTACTTGGAGGTCATTAGATTTTATGATTAGTAATCTTTTAAGAGTATTTCTCTAAAATGAGTTCAAGTTTACACTTACTAATTTCCTTTGGCTCCACACTTAATTAGCAATTCATAAGATTACTACTTTTAAAGAATTTTAGCTTCCGTTCAAGCTTCATTAATTTTGTTGGCTTTAGAACTTCCAAAAACTGAGAAATATCTTTATGAAGGACTGTAAGGCTTCAGTGGGCACTTAACTGATTTGAAGGAAAAACTGGCAGATTCATTCTCTCAACATTTTATTTTTTTAGTTTCAGAAATACAAATCAAAGTACATTTTTGTAACTTGGCATGTTAACAAGATTTATATCCTTTTTAATACAGGATTAACAATATAGGTACTTCAAAACTTCCTTTTTAAAAACAATACTTTTTATGGAGGGAAATAGCACATTAAAAAGATACATGGGCACATAAGCTATAATTTGTCACTATTTTAGTGGTTTTGAATGCCAAACTTGGAATAGCAGACTTTCCAACTGAAAGTATGGTCCTCTAAAATATATAAGTATTCCTCCTATAACAAAAATAAATTAAACGTACTGTTGAAAAGACAAATTTTTGGTGTAGGCCTGAGTAAGCTTGAAAAACAAGTTAGGATGTGTTTCAATTGTACAGAAGGAACATTCCACAACCCACCTAAAACCATGTGGCAGAATGGCCGGCCAGAGGCTATGGGCTGTTCTGATTCAGAGAAGGACACAGGTGCATGGGGGAGTGACGAAGTCTCACAATAACCACAGAGTCACTTATTCAAAATTAACCAAAATTCTATACACAACAGTAGTAGAACAATCTCAACATTACTCAATGCCTGGAAAGTAAATTGTAAGCTTAGAACAAACATCTCAGCAGAAACAATAGCCAAAGTGTTTATAATATTTTGAAGGTGAAAAAACCTTCATATTACTAGATGATGTCTTATTCACAAGTATATTTGTTTCCAGGACACTGAGGACAACCACAAAACATATGAAGTAAAAATAAACCCAAGCTGCTTAACCTTCCACCATTCCCTTGAGTGCTAAACCCAGACCGCCTTTGGCCACTTGCAGGGGGGTCTTTTCTTCTTTATTCTCAATGTAAATACTTGCTCCCTGGGACACCAGCAGTTTTGCTTCTTCCACTCTCTCCTCATCACAGGCTAAGTGTCTGAAATTGAGAAACAAAGACCAATAAATCACTACTACTTCTACCTAATGGCTAAGATTTCCTGATAGGTACTCTAAAGAGCAGATTGTTAGGTAGTGTAATATTGGAAAGTTATTTAATCAGGAAAGGAAAATCAATTTGCATGGGGAACAGTTTATAAGCTAAAATTCAGTGAAATAGCCTTATAACATCAGATCATAAATCATAATCTAGTCCTACCATAATAAAAGAAGGAATCTAAATGCCAGCCTAATTTCTGGACAGAATGGCAGAATAAGTAAACACAGCTTTCCCCCTCCCACAACCACATCAAAATTACAACTGAAGTAAAGAGCAGCCATCACTCACAACTGTCAGAAATCAAGTTGAAGGGAAGTCTGACAACTATGGAATTGAAGAACCCACATCCACCCAGACTGGTACGAGGGGTGCAGATGTGCAATGGGCTCTACCACATCCACATGCGGTGGATAAAAATTTGGGAGGGACATCTCTAAAGCGAGAAGTCCCAGCTCCACATCAGGCCCTCCAGCCCAGGTTTGCAGTGCCAGAAAGGTAGGTCCCCATAACTTCAGCCTGCAAAAACCAGTGGAGATTGAGTTGGTGGAAGAAATTTCTGGAGTCCCAAGCAGTTCCTCTTAAGGAACTCATGCATGGAGTACTTTACTCAGACTCACTCCCTCTGAGCTCCAGCACTGGGATAGCAGCTTAAAAGGCACCAGTGGAATACAGGGATGAACTGAAGTGTCTGGCATCAAAGCGAGAGCTGGGGAATAGCTTTCTCCCAGAGAGAAAGGTGGGAAGAGGCTGTTTTCCCTTTTGTGAACCCTCATCCCACAGAACCACAGGGCAGGCGGCTGCTACAGCTGAGACTCTATCAACCTGGCTAACACTGTATGCCCCACCTTGGAGATACCCCAAAGCTCTGTCCCACGTAACTTATAGGCCCACCCAGGCTGCTTTTCCATAAGAATGGCTGGTCTTGGCTCAAGCTTCACAACTTCCTTAAATCCTCTCAAACCAGCAACAGCCAGCCTCAGTGAAGTCCCCGCCCCTATACCTCTTATGAAGTGGTCCCAAGCACAGCACTAGCAGCAGCCAGCCTGGATTGACAGCTTGGCTTTACCTGGGAATCTCCAACCCAGCACAAGTAGCAGCTATCTCAGATTGCTCTATAGCTCAGGCAGGGTGGCCCCAGACAATACACAGGGGGGAGCTGACCTTGGCCTGTACCACCTGGGAAACCCCAAGGTCTGAGCATCAAGGGGACAGCAGCAGACCACACTGGAGCAACACCACCCTGCCCTTGCACAGCTGATCCTCCATGGAGGGCAGAGGTTGGTGGTCAGTGGTCACAGCCAATCCTTGCATATACCCTGGCCTGGGTAAATCCCTCCCCCTGACCTGCCAACAGGAACCAAAGCTCAACTGTAAGGAGGGTAGACTCAGACCACGTGAAGGGCACACCTTGAGTACCCAGCTTGGATGATATGGGCGGCTGTGCCACTGGATCTTACAGGACACAAAATACATTAGGCAGTGCTACCAAGACAGGGAGTCATAGCTCGTCTACCTATTACATAGAAACAAGCACAGGGGGGCTGCCAAAATGAGGAAACAAGAATCAAGGCCCAAATGAAACAAGAGATCAATAATCCAGAAATAGAGAAAAACGAAATGGAGATAAGCAGTCTATCAGATGCTGAGTTCAAAACAGTGGTTATGAGGATGCTCAAGGAAATTAGTGAGGACCTCAACAGCATAAAAAAGGTCCAGTCAGAAACAAAGGATACACCAATTGAAATAAAGAACAATTTGCAGGGAAACAACAGTAGAGTGAATGAAGGCAAGAATCAAAGCAATGGTTTGGAACATAAGGAGGAAAAAAAAAAACAAAACAACAAATCAGAACAACAGGAAAAAAGAATGCAAAAAACAAGGATAGTATCCATGGCATCTGGGAAAACTTCAACTGTTCCAACATTCACATCATGGGGTGTCAGAAGGAGAAGAGAAAGAGCAAGAAATTGGAAATCTATTTGAAAAAAATAATGAAAGGAAACTTCTGTAACTCAGTGAAGGAAATAGACGTGCAAGTCCAGGAAGCACAGAGTTGTAAACAACATGGATGCAAAGAGGCCCACTCCCAGACACATCATAATTAAAATGCCAAAGGTTAAAGAGAAAATCTTAAAAGCAGCAAACGAAGTGAATTACCTACAGGGCAGTCCCCATAAGATTGACAGCTGATTTCTAAAAAGAAACTTTGCAGGCTAGAAAGGACTGGCAAGAAGTATTCAAAGTCATGAAAAGCAGGGGCCTACAGCCAATATTGCTCTATCCAGCAAAGCTATCATTTGGAATTGAAGGGCAGATAAAGAGCTTCCCAGACAAGAAAAAACTAAAGGAGTATATCACCACCAAATGATTATTATATGAAATGATAAAGTGACTTAAGAAAAAATCAAAACTATGAACAATAAAATGGCAATAAATACATACCTGTCAACAATTGAATCTAAAAAATAAACTAAGCAAACAAGAACAGAGACAGAATCATGGAGAGGGAGAGCTTTGTGATGGTTGCCAGATGGGAGGGGGTATAGGGGAATGGGTGAGGAGGTGAGGATTAAGAAGTACAAATAGGTAGTTACAGAACAGCCACAGGGATGTAAAGCCCGGTATAGGAAATGGAGTAGCCAAAGAACTTATATGCATGACCCACGGACATGAACAATGGTGGGGGAATTGCCTGAGGGAGGGGTTGCTGGGTGGAAGGGAGCAAGGGAATAACGATGGGACAAAAGTAATACAATAAACAGTAAGATATAATTTAAAAAAATAAATGCCAAACTTAAGAAAAAAATTCCTTGTGTTACTGAGGTTAGCGGTAATTTAAACCAAACACATGCAATCATTTCGAGCTTAAATTTAGAAAAGCCCCTATTTATAATTTGCTAATAGGAATTTGTATGGTTTATATTTTAAAAGTAGTGTAAAATATTTTATCTCATTGGATTCTTATATCCACCTTGTAAGTTAACGAGATATTTCTACCACCATTTTATAGTTGACATTGTGACAGATATTAAAATTCTTGCCTCTGATAACATGACTGAGCAACAACTGAGGCGAGAAACTTGTTACTTACAGTTTGTGAGGCAGCGTATTAGACACTTTACATGTTACTTTATTTCCATCTCACAACAATCTACTGAGGGAAGAATTATTATTCTCATATTACAGATTAGTAAATTAAGACTCAGGAAGGTTAAGTAACTACTCCAAGTTAGTTAAGTATTTAATATAGTTGGTAAGTGGCTGAGTTTGTAAATCCTAGGCTCTTCCAAGACCCTATACTGCCCGACATCTAGATTTCTCCAGGCCACCTTCTTTCTTGTTTTGGAGAAAAGAGTAATTTGCAAATCTTTCTAAACAGAGTCACTCAGAACTACAGAAAAGATTTTTAAAAGTAAGAGTTAAGAAAACAATATTTTTTAAAAAATTAGTTTAAAGTCAAATTAGAAAATGTTGAATCTCACTTTGGACCAAAAAGCAGAATCAGAATATCTGGTTCAAAAACAGTCACCATTCAATAAAGAAAAATAGCCAAGTACTATAAGAAAAATATCAAGGTAGATGATGGCTTCAGGCCATACACAAGAATCAGTTCCAAATGGATTTGAGTTAAATGCAAAACAGTAACAATAACTCTCAACTAAAACCCACGCTACAATAAAATAAAGGTGAATATTTAATTTCAGGGTGAGGGAATCTTTCTAGTCATAAGAGAAGATCAATAGGTTTGACTTCTGTTATTTAAAAAAAGTCATGAACAACATGAAAAAACAAACTGGAAAAATATTTTCAACTAACATGGCAGAAGATTAATATTTTTACTCTGTTAAGTCACAGGTGCTTAAAAATCAATAAAAGTAAGTTAATTCACAAAAAGGAAATAAAAAAGAAAACAGAAAGCTACAGTTGTAGGTATTAAAAATGTTTAAGTTTACTGATAATAAAAAATGTAAATTACAACTATGAAATACCATTTTACACACACAAAAAGGGTATTTTCAGTGTTGGTGAGGGGCTAATAGGCACTCTCAAACTGCTGTTGGGAGGGCATAATGATACTCCCCTCTGGGAGTAATTTGGAAACATATATCAATAGCTTTAAAATGTGTTGTTATTTGTTTACCCAATCTGGACTAAGGTAATAATCAACAATATGGCCAAAAATTTTTGTTGAAAGTTGGTCAGTGCAGCATTATTTATAATAGTGGAAAATTAAAAACAACTTAAATATACAGTAACAGAGGCATGATTAAATTATGGAATATTCATAAAATGGAACTGTATATAGCCATTCAAAAATGTTTTAAAAATACTTCATAACATTTCACAATTCTCATGATATTCTATGAGGTGAAAAGAACAACATATAAAACTACATATACAGTATGATCCCAGTTTTACAAAAAAAAGTAAAATATGCAGTTACACATAAAAGACTGGGGGAAAATTCATAGAAATATTATCAGTGGTTGATTCTGAGTGGCAGGATGATAGGCGTTTAAAATTTTTGTCTTTATATTTTTGTGTACTTCCAGAAGTATACATATACACGTATTACCTTTATAAGCAGAATCATAAAAGGAAATGATGTGTAAGAATAAGTGTAAGAGGGCTAATGTCAGAGAGAATACAAACGACTGCTACTTGTCACTTACAGAGGAGTGTTACCCTCAGTGTCTTGGATGTTTGTGGATGCTTTGTAGTACAGAAGAATATGAATCATCTTCAAGTTACCCTTGGCTGCGGCCCGGTGCATTGCTGTAGCCTCATAATGGTCCTTAGCATCTGGATTAGCCCCGCCTTCTAGTAACATGACAGCAATCTGGAAGGATGGAGAAGAAAACCATGCCGAGGTCTCTTTGTGTTTGCATACAGGTTTAGATTTCAAAAGGAGTCATCTAGGAATAAAAGCCTACCTCGTGCCTGTTTTTGGAAGCTGCATAATGCAGGGGGGTGCAGCCATTTTGATTAACAGCATTCACTTGAGCGCCCCTCCCCAGAAGGGCTTTTACAATCTCATCGCGGCCGGCAGAAGCAGCAATATGCAGAGGAGACCAACCGGCCTGCAATACACAAGAGTGGGGCAATACACAAACCGGGGCAAAGGCACAGGGATTAATGGTAACATTTACTCAGTGTTTACAAAGAGCTGTTTGTGAGCTTAAAAAAGACAACATTCTTTCTTTTCCCCTCATTAAGCATTATAGAAAATTCATAAAGCAGATGTATACCAAAGAAAAGATAAACCACCCATAATCCCGTAACACAGAGGCAATGATACTTAAGTCTAATTCAAATGTGTTTTCTAGTGTGTGATCCCAATGTGATTGGGATCAGAGGATATAAAGTTCTGTGAGTTGCACTTTCCACAATTTCCACTTATCATTTTGTTGTGAGAATTTTTCTGTCATTCCTTAGAATCATAACTTTACTGGTTGCATATTATTTTATCATATGAATATACTCACTGCATCCAACTGTTCCTCCACTGAATTGTTTTTATTCCTTTACTAATTAAGTATTACTTCAGTGAGCATCCTTGAAAAAGAATCTTTGTCAAAAAAAAAGTTTTTATCCTTATTCTTCACAATTCTTATCCTAATATAACCAAGCCATTACAATAATTTATATAACGAAGAAGATATCTAGGCCCTCATAATTTTGGCAATATTTACCAAAACCAAATTTCCAACATAAAAAAACAGGTCTATAGTCTGTTAAAAGGACATTGTAATAAGCCTTGCTCTGCATATTTACCTTAAATTATAGGGTATTAGTGGCAAAACTAATATTTTAAAATAATACAACCATTAGTTCTGTACTTGGTCACCAGGGCCATACTGTAATTTCCTACTAATAAAGGTTACAATTTTGTTTGTAAGCTTAATACTCAGGCTTCAGTAAACACCAGTGTGGAGTTTACAGATAACTGAGAATTTATCAACTCTGCCTAGTACTCACATCATCTTTATCATTCACTGGCACTCCAAGTTGCAGCAAGAATTCAACAATCTCTGTATGTCCAGCTGAGCATGCCCAATGCAATGCAGTTCTGCTGTCCTACATGGGAAAGAGAGAAACAAGTAGATCAACACTTTTGAATAGAAATAGAACAACTAAGGTAAGAAAGCAGAAAAAAATAAGATGGGGGTCAGCAAACCTGTAATTTGGAAACAAGAAGTGGGGAGCACTGGATCCTCAGGTAGGTGACCTTAAACCATAATATTACTAATATAAGAGAGATCAGGGTTTTAGTAATATGGAGACAATACATTGATGAATATAAGTAACTCCGGGCAGAATACAGCCGTGAAAGCAGTAGAGTAAGAAACTGATTTGAACGCTGTGGCAGAAATAGAGCTTTAGCTGCTTATAATTGCATTATTTCTCTACTTTTATGTCAGGCACTGTGCTAGTTTTACATATGCCTCATTTAATCCCCTGTACAGTGGATATTATCCCCATTTTACAGATGAGTAAACTAAGACCCCTCAGGGTAAGCAACTTGTCCAAGGTCACACAGCTATTAAATGGTGAGGCTGGGACACAAATCCCTGTTTCAGTTCTCTAGAAAGACCAAATGTATCTTATGGGGAGAAATGTTAATGAAACTAGTTGAAATCATCTGTATATCCATTTAAAAAACATACCATGTACAGAATTAGAGAGCCATATTACCTTTTAAAAAATAATAAGCTTTATTTCTTAGCTCTGTGTAAAAGAAAATGGTATTTTAAACTTTATGTCAAGAAATTTCAAAACATATAAAAATAGAGGGAATATAATAGAAATCCATATGCCATATTTGCTTCATCAAATTTTTCCTTGCTTAAGTTTTTAAAAACAAACCCTAAATATTATGACTTTTCATCCCTAAATATTTCAGTATCTAAAAAACAAGAACACTTTTCTACATAGTGCTGAAACCATTATTATACCTATTAAATTTAACACTAACTCTAAAAATATAAAAATAAAAATAAATTAACACTAACTTTTATAATATCTAATACCTAGATTTCCACAATTGTCTTTTCACAGTTGGTTTATTTCAATCAGGATCCATACAAGGCCCACAAGTTGCATTTGGTTATGTTTCTTAAGTCTCTTGACCTTGAGTATCTTCCCTCTTTTTACGCCATTGAGTTGATGAAGAATGGTTGCAAGTATCATTTGATCATAATTTAACATCCTTACGTATTAAATATTACTAGACTATAATGAAGATAAATCAGGCACAGGTAAAGCCATTTTCAGGTTAAGCAATAAAGGAAAGTTCCAGGAAAAGACGTCTCCTGACTTCTAATTCTCTTCCCAAAGACACAAAATGGAGATCTCTATGTGACACTGTATCGCTATTGCTTATTAGCACGGTGCCTGTTAAATAGGAGGCAATCTATAAATACTTGGTGGCTCACTAAGGGAACCATGAATCTTCTTAGAAACTGAGGGTGAAAGAAAGCATGAGGGTCCTTTGAGCAGGAGGACAGAAAAAAACTTCCCCAAGTCCATTAACATTTGTTCTGCCTCTGCGTATATAATGCCCTTTCATCCTCCAAGGAAATTCCACTTATCCTGGCAAGGTCTAACCTCCTTCGCCCAGCCTTTTCAATAAAATTCCGCTTTTCTATGGAAGATTAAAGCAAGTCCTCCCCCTTTGCATGTTCTGAAAGCACCACGTAAACTTCTTTCCTGAGTTTCACAATTTGTAATCGGACATATGATTTGGGGTTACTTTATGCACATCCGCTTTTTCCACTCGACCTTCTCCCCAACTCCTAGCAAACTGTCTGGCCCAGACGAGGCGTTCAGTTACACGTGTTTCATTGAATAAAATCACTTGTAAAAGACACACATAAAAAAAAAAAAGCTTTCCTCCTCAGGGACAGCTCAAAAATGGGGCATTTCTGAGAAACGCAGCAATCTCCAATACCCAAAGAAATACCCTAAATTCAGCGAGCTGAGTACTAGGCAAAAAAAAAAAAAAACCAAACCAAATCAAAACAAAACAAAAAACTCAGGTTTGCAGGACTAGCTCCGACCGTCCCATTCGGTATCCTGAGGGATGAAGATGAAGCGACAAGGGGCGGGGACCTGGCCCTCAGGGAACAGGCCTCTGCTAGGGCCGTGCCAGGTAGCCACGTTTGTCTACGTCACCGCTGCCGCCTGATGTAAGGCCCTAGTGTTGCTTTACCTGGTCAGTTCTAGTAGCCAGGGACTTATCGCCCAGGATCTCCTTTTTCAATTCCTCCAGCTTTCCGCTGTAGGCCAGATTGCAGACCATTAAGTTAGACACAAACCCTTCCATTTCGCTTTCCCAGAATCTCGGTGCAACTAGGCCAACGACCTTCCGTAGCCGGCTCCAACTGCCAATCAAAAGAACCAATGGAGTTTCACCAATCACCGACTTTCCTCGTTCCTTTGCTCCTTTCCCCAGCGCAGGGCGTATCTGGGAGTTGCAGTTTGAGCTCAGTTTCCGGAGGCGCCTCTGTGGCTCTCATTGCCTCCGCCCCTAGCAACGCGGAACTACAAGTCCCAGGGTCCTTCGCGGCCACCGTAGTCTAGGGCCGGGTGGAATTGGCCCAGGATGACAGCTGGAGAATGGAGTCAGGTACTGGGATCCGCTTCGTTTGGAACGGGGTGGGTGGTCGCTGTCGGGCATTGAGTTGGCCATGCGAACCGGGTGTGGAATCATGGCAAGAGAGTTATGGGAGCCTAAAGGTACTGTCCCACGGGGCTTCTGACCTGCGGGCGGAAGGGACAACAGTAGGACCTGGGTACTATCCACTTAGCTCTTACTGGTGGCTGTGGCAACCCTCCCCCTCCCTACCGCCAGCACAGGAGAGGAAAGAAGTAGGGATTAACTATTCTGACATCTCAGCAGAAAAAGCATCAGAACAGAATTGTGTCACAGCAGTGACAGCATATGGCACCATAGTAAGGTGATGTGCCAGGGTGATGCCAAAGGCAGAGTGTAATGCCATAGGAGCCCTCCGTGAGTTCGTAGCCTGGTGACACAAGTTGATATGGGTCATCTTGATACTGTGGTATGGTGTTAGCCATTTAATATTGCGGTAATAACGATGATATCGAGGCTTTGCTGGAACTATTAAGCTAGTAGTATTTCTGTTTAGGGAAATCCCAAATAGTACCATAACTGAAGAGATGCAAGGCTTATCCTTTATAAGACATATCCAGAAGAATAGTATGTCAAAATTAGGTAATGATAAGAATACATTCAGGAAAGAACTATGTTATATATATATCTCATTATGGTGTTGAATAGGGCTTGGCAAACTTTCTGTAAACATTTTAGACTTTGCGGAGCAAAAGGCAAAATCCTGAGTAATTTGTAGGTGCTTATATAACAAGAGAGAAAAATTTCAACAAATGTTTATTGATGAATTTCAAAATATAATAATAACAACAGTAGAGTATTTTTGGTAATACAGGAGTACTAGTGTGAATAATGGAATTCTTTTGGGGGGCTAACATTTTGTTTAATTGGGGCTTACAGTCAGTGATCTGTATTATCAAAATTGTTCCAAATGCTTATCTGTTAATGGTGATTTGTAATGACATCTTAATTATTTCATTTTGTAAATGCCTTTTTACATAGACAGGGATCACCACATACAGATACGAATCCTATACCATATTGTTAATTTTTAAATAGATTTTTAATTCAGAATAACTTTAGATTTGTAGAAAAGTTGCAAAGATAGTGCGGAGTTCCTGTTTACTTCTCACCCAGTTTTCCCTACTGTTCTTTTCCCTTTTTAACAGATTTATTGAGATATATTTTATATATCATAAAATTCATCCATTTCAAGTGTATAATTAAATGATTTTTAGTAACTTTACTGAGTGGTTCAGCCATCACTATAATCAGTTTCAGAACATTTTCACCTCCCCCAATAAGGTCCCTCATGCTCATTTATGATTAATCCCCATTCCCACGCCCAGCCCCAGGTAACCACTAATCTACTTTCTGTCTCTATGAATTTGCCTATTCCGTACATTTCATCTAAATGAAATCATACAATATGCGGTCTCTTTGTGTAGCTCCCTTCAATTAGCATGATATTTTTGATACTTCATTGCTTTTTATTGCAAATAACATTCCATTTTAGGGATATAATACATTTTGTCTGTTTACTCAATCACCAGTGGGTAGGCATGCAGCTTGTTTCCAATTTTTGGCTCTTGTGAATAATGCTTGCATTCATGTGGAAGTCTTTGTGTGGACATGTTTTCATTTCTCTTTGCTGTATGCCTAAGGCTAGAGTTACTGAATCATGTGGCAAATGGATGTTTAACTTTTTAAGAAACGGCAAAACTGTTTTCCAAAATGGCACCACGATTTTGCATTTCCCCCAGCAAAGTATGAGGGTGTCTGTTTCTCCAAATACTCCACAACATTTCTTATCATCTGTCTTTTTATTATAGCCATTATAAATGTATATGAAATGATATCTTATTGTGGTTATAATTTGTATTTCTTTAATGACTAATGATAATGAGCATCTTTTGTGTGCTTATTAGTCATTTGTATGTCTTCTTCAGTGAAGGATGTGTTTATATATTTTTTCTATTTTTAAATTGAGTTGTTGTTTTTATTGTCTTTTTATTGTTGAGCTATAAGAATTATTTATGTATTCTGGATACAAGTCCCTGTCAGATATATGAAATGTGGCTATTTCCTCCCAGTGGGTTGTTTGTCTTTTCATTTTCTTAGTGGTATCTTTTGAAGTGCAAGAGGTTCGAATTTCAATGGGGCCCAATTTATCATTTTCTGTTCTATGAACCATGATTTTGGTATATACTTTTTACAGGTGTGCAATTTAATGATTATTAGAATATTTTAGAGCTGTGTCGCCATTACCACAATATTATTTAAAACATTTCCATCACCCCAGAAGGCAACCTCATGTCTGTTTTCAGTCACTTCCTGTTTCCAGTCCCAACCCTAGGCAACCACTCTTCTGTCTTCCGTCTCTATGGGTTTTCGTTTTTCTTAGATTTAAGATACATGGAGTGATACGATATAAGCTTTTTTGTGTCTGGTTTCTTTCAGTTAGTGTATTGTTTTGAAGTTTATCCAAAATTTAGTATGTATCAATGCTTTGTTACCTTTTATGGCTGAACATTATTCCATTGTGTAGCTATACTACATTTTATTTATCGATTCATCAGTTGATGGGCATTTGGGTGGTTTCTACTTTTTATTTATTATGAATAATGCTGGTTGTAAACCTTCATGTACAAGTTTTTGTCAGACATATGTTTTCATTTCTCTTGATACATATCTAGAAGTGGAATTGCTTGACCATATAGTAACTCTGTGTTTAACTCTGTCAGGAACTGCCAGATTCCTTACCAAAGAGACTATACCGTTCTCCCCTCCCACCAGCAATGTAGGAGGGTTTGAATTTCTCTACATCTCTACCAACACTTATTAATGTTTATCTTTTCAGTTGTAGCCATTTTAGTGGGTGTGAGGTGATATCTCATGTTTGTTTTGTGGCTTTGACTTGTGACAACATAGGAAGTGTATAAAGCATGTTGTCATCACTTGTGATTCACACAATGTTAGTTGTTGAAATCTCTTCCCATTGTGTACATTTCATATATAAGTGCTATTTTGACTTGTAATTTTAGGTTGAATTAATGAAGAAACATTATCAAGTCTGCAGCAAAAGCTAATTTTCAGAGCCACTCAGTGTTTGAGGGCAGTTCTAACAATTTAAAAGTGTAAAAGTCATTTCTACCTTACTTACCATACAAAATACCCCACAAAACCAAAATGGACTTAATTTGACCTGTCAAATGTAGTTTGCTGATGATTGGTGTAGACGAAAGTGTCCTGTTTGTAGAAGGTGTTCCATAAGTATTTATCCAGTTGATTACAGAGGTATAGCAGGCCTGCTATGTGGTATTTAGAAAGGATTGTGTTTAGTAACATTTCACCATACATTTATGTGAAGAAATTGGATTTGATTATTAGAAATAGCTGGAATAAAACAGCTCTGAAGTCCTCGCCTACTGAGTTACTTGTTATAGACAGTGTGTTGTGCTTTTATTTTATTTGATATGACACTACAGTTAACTTTCAGTTGAGTTCCTTAAGTTCAAGGAAGTACCACTTGACTTTTTGAAAGCTACTAGACAAATAGATCTCGAAGGGAGAAGGCCACTTCTCTTTTGTCTCTAGGCCCAAGTTTGGGAGGAACAGCATGGTTGCCGTTTTATCTATCAAGAGTCAAAGGTGGCAGGAGTCAGGGGTGGCGCTGTGAGAAACTGACTCCATTGTTGCTTATGTGATTGAATGTTCTCTGTTGTCTTTTCTACTGGTCACCCAGGTTCTAGGTCATAGAACAAGCCATGTTCATTTTTGCAACTTAACAGAATAACTCTAAGAATGACTAACATTTATAGATCACGTGTATCAGATGTTAGGCTATCTCATTTAATCCTTCACAACAAACCTGTGAGGTAGGTACTATTATCCCCCAGTCCCCACCTTTTAAAAAAGGAGAATACAGGCACGGAGAAGTAAAGGAACATGCATAAGTTCACACAATTTAGGACAAATTGGAGCTAAACTGGAAATGGATGACTACTTTACCCCAAAGCCCTAGCTGGCATTTAATTACTACAACGTAGTGCTCAACATTTCCAAAGATAAAATTATGCATAAATGCAAACCTCAGATAATGCAATACTAATTCTTGTCAGAGCTATTTGGGCTATAATTCTGCCTGTAATTTTGGGGAAATTACATGTTTTTCATGTTCTAAAAGAAGTTTGTCCAATAGAACATGTTGTGGTGATAGAAAAGTTCTATATTTATGCTGTTCTAGTATGGCAGCCACTGGCCACACTGTGCACTGGAGATGTGTCAGGGAACTAAAATTTTAATTGTATTTAATTTAAATTATTTTACATATACGTATCTTTATGTGGCTAATGTTTATCATTTTGGACAGTACAGAGGAAGGCAATTTCCCATTTTCTCCTTTCTAATTATCACTGAATATTTTACCCAGTGCAAATATTTTTCCATAGCACAACTGGAAATAAATATATTCTATAGTGAAACAAACTTCAGGACACCCCACACAGGGTTATGCAAATCAATTAACTGTGTGACAGTCACAGGAATAGGTTCTGGGTTATCCGGAATGAAACTTCTTCATTCCCATCAATTACTAAAGTTTAAACAACTGGCCCAAAGACCCATTGCAACTGATTTTTCATTATGTGCAGATATGATTTGTTTATGTGGCATTTTGCAAGCGCTTCACAATTGCCAGTTGCCTGGTTAAAATGATATGTCTTTTTTTTAAATTCTTTATTTTATTGATTATACTATTACAGTTGTCCCATTTCCTCCCTTCACTCCTCTCCACCCTGCCCACCCTCTCCCACCCGCATTCCCTGCTATAGTTCATGTCCATGTGTCATAAGTTCTTTAGTGTCTACATGTCCCATACTATTCTTACCCTCCACCTGTCTATTTTCTACCTATTATCTATGCTACTTATTCTCTATATCTTTTCCCCCCTCTCCTCCTCCCACTTCCCTGTTGCTAACCCTCCACTGATGCCTTTTTTTTTTTACTGTTCATATTTTTAATCTTCTTTTTCTTAGGTAAGTCCCTTTAACATTTCATATAATAAGGGCTTGGTGATGATGAACTCCTTTCACTTGACCTTATCTGAGAAGCACTTTATCTGCCCTTCCATTCTAAATGACAGCTTTGCTAGATAGAGCAATCGGGGATGTAGGTCCTTGCCTTTCATGACTTGGAATACTTCTTTCCAGCCCCTTCTTGCCTGCAAGGTCTCTTTTCAGAAATCAGCTGACAGTCTGATGGGCATACCTTTGTAGGTAACTGTCTCCTTTTCTCTTGCTGCTTTTAAGATTCTCTCCTTATCTTTCATCTTGGGTAATGTAATTATGATGTGCCTTGGCATGTTCCTCCTTGGGCCCAACCTCTTTGGGATTCTGTGAGCTTCTTGTACTTCCTGGAAGTCTATTTCCCTTGCCAGATTGGGGAAGTTCTCCTTTATTATCTGTTTAAATAAGTTCTCAATTTGTTGCTCTTCCTCTTCCCCTTCTGGTACCCCTATAATTCGGACGTTGGAACGTTTAAAGGTGTCCTGGAGGTCCCTAAGCCTCTTCTCATTTTTTTGAATTCTTGTTTCTTCATTCTTTTCTGTTTGGTTATTCCTTTCTTCCTTCTGGTCCACTCCATTGATTTGAGTCCCAGTTTTCTTCCCATCACTATTGGTTCCCTGTGCGTTTTCCTTCATTTCTCTTATCATAGCCTGCATTTGTTCATCTAATTTATGACCGAAGTCAACCAATTCTGTGAGCATCCTGATCACCAGTGCTTTGAACTGTGCATCTGATAGGTTGGCTATCTCTTGATCACTTAAAAAATTGGTTCTGGAGCTTTCAATTCTGTTTGAGCCATCTGTTTTATTTTTTATTTTCCTTTGGTCTGGTTGCAAGTGTTACGTATGGGCGGCAGAGCCTTAGGTGTTCACCAGGGCGGGGCACCCCAGTCGCTGGGTTGTGACGTTGTACGTGGGGGCGGGGTCTGAGAGGGAACAATGGCGCCTGCTCCGCTCTCTCTAGGACTCCAGTCCCCTCCACTGCCTCCCACAAGCAAATTGGGCCCTTCTGGGACTGGCTCCGGGGCAGGTGGGCTTGTGTACTTTCTCGAACTCTATGGGTTTCCCTGAGAAGTGTCCTGTGAGGCTGAGAGAATCTCCCGGCTTCAACTCCCACAGGTGTTTTCAGTCGGTGCTCTTAGGCTTTGTTTCCCTGCGGTGCTGGGTCCCTGGGCCACGGTCCGTGTTGCCCATTTTCGCTTAGTTTGTCTGTGCGCGAATGTGTGGCTGTGGATAGCCAGCTGCCTTGCGCCCCTCACTGGGTCTGCTTATTGCCTCCCGCACCCAGGGTCCACCACCGGTCCATCAGCTGCCTTCTGCGCTCTGTGCGCCCGCCTCTGCCAGCCAGCGCTTCTTCCCGCCAGGACCCCTTGACCCCTCTCTGTAGGCCTCCGACTCTGCCCTTCCTTACCAGTCTGCATGTATGGTAGTCCGACTTCCGTTCAGTTCATTTCTCTCTGTTCTGGTTGTTTTTTGTTTCTCAATTTTTGTTGTCCTTAGTTTTGGTTGCACAAAGAGGCACAGCGCGACTACCTATGCCTCCATCTTGGCCGGGCGTCCTAAAATGACATGTCTTAATCTTTGGCTCTAATATATAATTTTTTCTTTTTAATTTAATTTAATTTTTTCTCATCACCTTTATCTTCCCTATACCCTCTTAACACCTCCATCCACTCCCCTACCCCCTAGAATCACCACACCATTGTCCGTGACTGTGAATTCTCTTTTTTTTCTTTTTGCTCAATCCTTTCACAACCCCAGCACCATTCTCCCCACCAAGAGCTGTCAGCCTGCTCTCTATGAGTCTGTCTTTATCTGGCTTGTTAGCTCAGTTTGTTCATTAGATTCCACATATGAGTGAAATCATGGGGTACTTATTCTTCTCTGACTGGCTTATTTCACTTACCATAATATTCTTCAGGTCTATCCATATTGTCACAAAGGGTAAATTTTTTTTTCTTATTTTTTAAATTTCTTTATATTGAAACTTGACCACCAACTTACACTATACACAAAAATTAACTCAAAATGGATAAAAGACTTAAATAGAAGTTGCAACACCATAAACGTCCAAGAGGAGAACATAGGCAGAAAATTTTTTTCCTTTTTAACCATGTGGCTCTAATATTTTTAAGCAAATGTTTTGGTGCTACAGATTAAGGTCCTTGGTATTGTGTATCACTGGCTTATACAAACCTTCCCTATTTGAAAACTATTCCTTCATGACACTGGCATATTTTATAGGCTATTAATAATAAAACATTTTATTTACTTCCTGGGCTTTAGCTTCCACATTCTTTTCTTTTAAAGAATTTATTTATTTATTTTTAGAAAGAGGGGAAGGGAGGGAGAGAGGGCGAGAAACATCAATGTGTGGTTGCCTCTTATGTGCCCCACACTGGGTACCTGGCCTGCACCCCAGGTGTGTGCCCTGACTGGGAATTGAACCGGTGACCCTTCGGTTCACAGGCCAGCACTCAATCCACAGAACCACACCAGCTAGGGCAGTTTCCACATTCTTGTTTCTGAGCTATTTGCTGTATAAGTGGTTTCTTTTTAATTTTTTTCATTTTGAGTAATAAAAGATTCACAAGAAGTTACAAAAATAGTACTAAAAGGCTCCACATAATATGGAGTCTTTATAATGTATAGGGAACAAAGAGTGATAAGAAGGACACTGGGACTCAAATAAACAGTTTGGAGCAGAAGGAAGAAGTAAACATTCCACCAGAACAGAATAAAGAAACAAGAAGTCAAAAAAATGAGGAGTGATGCAGACACCGGCTCACAGTGTCCACATCATTATGGATGAAATGAGACATTCACACAGACTACCAACCAAGTCTGGTGGAAGAAAAGGGACAGCATGGCTTTTCTCTCAAGGAGAGTAAAAATCCTCAGCCTCCACCATGACAGGCCTTTTATTTCAGTTTCTCCGCCCATTACATGATGGTCCTCATTTACTATGCACAAGCTCGCTTTAGGTGGTTACCTTTACAGAAAACAAAGGAGCCAATGCTGCTACTCACATCACAGAAGAGGGATATTTGCAAATGAAAAGGCAAAAGTAGTTGAACTGGTTACACTCATCCTTGGAAGGTTTAGCATGGATTTTAGGAAGTTGCTTTGCAGTAAATGTCCTCAATTCAGGGTGAGGGAGTTTTAGCAAAAAGCAAGACTCATAGAGGCCTAGGTACATTGCAGGCCTGATTCCCCACAGGAGAACCCATCCGTGGGCGTGGGTCTTATGCATCTCTGAGTGGAAGCTGGGCCCACACCATGCAGAACAGTCTACTACAAGGAGAGGCTTAGGAACCTCTGGGACAATTTTAAATGTTCCAATATCCAGATCATAGGGGTGCTGGAAGGAGAAGAGGAAGAGCAAGGAATTGAAAACTTATTTGAAAAAATAATGGAGAACTTTCCCAATCTGGCAAAGGAAATAGACTTCCAGGAAGTCCAGGAAGCTCAGAGAGTCCCAAAGAAGCTGGACCCAAGGAAGCACACACCAAGGCACATCATAATTACATTACTTAATATTAAAGATAAGGAGAGAATCTTAAAAGCTGCAAGAGAAAAGAAGACAGTTACAAAGGAATTCCCATAAGACTATCAGCTGGCTTCTCAAAAGAAACCTTACAGGCAAGAAAGGGCTAAAAAATGCAGTATTTGAAGTCATGAAAGGCAAGGAGCTACATCCAAGATTACTCTATCCAGCAAAGCTATCATTTAGAATGGAAGGGCAGATAAAGTGCTTCCCAGGTAAGGTCAAGTTAAAGGAGTTCATCATTATCAAGCCCTCATTGTATGAAATGTTAAAGGGACTTCTCTAAGAAAAAGAAGATGAAAAATGTGAATAGTCAAATGACAACAAACTCACAGCTATCAACAACTGAACCTAAACCCCGAAGAAACTAAGCAAACAACTAGAACAGGAACAGAATCACAGAAATGGAGATCACATGGAGTGTTATCAGTGTGGAGGGGGAGGGGGAGGAATGAAGAATAGGTACAGGGAATAAGTAGCATAAATGGTAGTAGAAAATAGACAGGGGGAGGTTAAGAATAGTATAGGACATATAGAAGCCAAAGAACATATATGTACAACCCATGGACATGAACTAAAGGGGGAAATGTGGGTGGGAGGGAGTGTGCATGGTGGAGGGGATCAAAGGGGGGGATGGGATAATGTAATAGCATAATCAATAAAATATATTTAAAAATACATAACAAAAATTACCATCGTATCTAATTTTAAGTGTACAATTCGTGGTGTTAAATATATTCACATTGTCATGAAATAGATCTTCAGAACTTTTTCATCCTACAAATCTAGAACTCTATACCCTCTAAACAAGTTATTTATTCCCTAGTCCCTAGTAACTACCATTTTACTTTCATAATGGAAAATAAGTTAGATATCTCGTATTAAGTGGAATCAGTATTTGTTCTGTGACTGACATTTTACTTAGCATTAATGTTCTCAAGTTTCATCCATGTGAGAGGATTTTCTTCCTTTTTAAGACTAAATAATATTCCATTGTACACATATACCTTATTTTGTTTATTCATTCATCCACTGATGGACATTCAGATTGTTTCTACCTCTTAGCTACTGAGTTTCATGTTGCTATGAACATGAGTGTTTAAGTATCTCTTTGAGATCCTGATTTCAGTTATTTTGGATATATGGCCAGAAGTGGAATTGCTGGATCATATGGCAATTATTTTAAATATTTGAGGCACCTCAATACTTCTTTCCATAGTATTTGTACCATATTACAATCCCAGCAACAGTATACAAGGTTTGGGGTTTCTTTAAAGTCTCCATAACACTTATTTTCTATAGCCATCTTAATGGGTAGTAGCTCATTGAAGGTTTGATTTATAAGGTCTTCCCAGAAAGTATCCAGCCATTTACTATGAAAAATAGAGAAATTTATCAAAGAAGGTACAAGATACAAGAAATGTTGTACATAGGACAGTGATGCTGACTGGGCCTTTGTTTCCAGGTCATAGCTGTAGACCCATGATTCATCTCCACTTACGACTTTCTTGAGGAGATCTGGTTCATGGGTAGTGGTTTGAATCAAGTCATTAACAACTGCAGCACTATGTTCCTTCTGCTCTGGTAGCAGAAGCAGAAGAATAAATTTTGCCACAACACATTTTATGCCAAGATCTTCATCAAAATCTCAGACACAGTAGTTTTTGGAATCCCCAGATCAGGTTCTACTTCTCACACTGTCAGTCACCAATCTTTGTTGATTGTAGCCTGTACACGCTCATCATTCTCAGGTGTTCTGGTTGTTGGAGGCCTTTCAAACGTGGATCACTTTCAACAGGTTCTTGACCATCTCTGAAGTAAATGCTTCACACACTTTAATTTGTGTTGCACTCATTGCATCATCCCTGAAACTCTTCTGAATCATCCAAATACCTTCCATGGAGGAATGTTCAAGCTTAACGCAAAATTTGATGCAAATTCCTTGCTTTACTCACTCATTTTGAATTTGACAGCCACACAGTACACATGCTCATTCAATGGCATCTACTACCCCCACTGTCTAGTACAGTGAAGTCGTCATTGTTCAACCAGTCCTCTCTACTTGGCTGCCAGATTACATCGATGTTATACAAACTGTTCTCATTATATAAACAATGACTGGACTTTTTATGGACAGACCTCCTATATTTTCCTGATGATTAGTGATGTTGATCATCCTTTTATATGCATGTTGGCCATTTGTATATCATCTTTGGAGAACTGCCTATTTAAGTCCTTTGCAGATTTTTTGAAATCAGGTTATTTGATTTTTTTTTTTTAGTTGTAGGTGTTCATTATATATTCCAGATTTTAATCCTGTATCATATATATTATTTACAGATATTTTCTCCCATTGCATAGGTTGCCTTTTCACTATGTCAGTTTTGTTCTTTAATGCACATAAATTTTAAAGTTTGATGATGGCCCATTTGCCTATTTTTCCTGTTATTACCTGTCCTTTTAGTTTCATATCTAAGAAATCGTTGCCATATCCAGTATCATGGAGTTTTTATCCTATGCTTTCTTCTAGGTATTTTATAGTTTTAGGTCTTAAATTTAGGTCTTTAATCCATTTTTAGTTAATTTTTGTATATAGTGTGTGATAAAGGTCCAATTCATTCTTGTTACGGGGATATTCAGTTTTCCAGCACCATTTGTTGAAGAGACTGACCTTTTCAAATTAAGTGGTCTTGGCACCCTTTCCAAAGACTAGTTGATCATATACGTAAGGGTTTATTTTTGAGATCTCTATTCTATGCATTCATTCTGTCTGTTTTTATGCCAGTACCACGCTTGTTGATAACTATAGCTTTGAAATATATTTTGAAATCAGCGAGAGTGAGTCCTTCACCTTTGTTATTCTCTTTCAAAATCGTTTTGACTGTCTGGTGTTCCCTTGAGATTCCTTATGAATTTTAAAAAGAATTTATCTATTTCTGCAAGAAACTGACATTGGGATTATGAGGTATGTCATTGAATCTGTAGGTCACTTTGAGTAGTATGGACATCTTAATAATATTAAGTCTTTCCATGCATGAACACAGATTCTTCCCATTTACTTGTGTCCTCTTTAATTTCTTCCAGTTATATTTTGTGGTTTCCCATTGATATACATCTATATAATAAATTAAAAGTTGATTATCAAGTAAAACTTCTTCATTAAACTGCTTTTCCAGTAATTTAAGAGTGTAGAACTATGATGGGGTACCATTCATTGTTTCCATAACATCTTTGCTACTTGGCAAAATTGCTGCTCACATGACAGGCTTGGCTTATTCAGGCATGGAAGCTTTAGTTAGCTCCTTTATGGTGCCTTTATGGGACCAGGACTTAAATATTCTCTTTATTGACTATAATTAAATTTACCTTAAGACTAATCTCCTTTAGTGACTCTGAACCTGAGGCCCTGGCAGGACTGCTTAATGGTGGCAATCAAGAAAGGGAGAACCAGGCTTTTGTTAGAGAGAGACTTCAAAGTAAACCAGCCCTGAGCTCTGCCTCTATGATGCCTTCTCTGACTATGCTATGCCATATTCACCTGCTTTTTTTTAAACCTCCTATTACACTTTTTTTACTGTGTAACTCAACATTTATCTTTTTTCACACTTGTATTGTTGTTCATATACATTTGTCTCCATTTTCCCCCCACCACTCCCCCATACTCCAGCCATTCCCATCCACATTTATCTTGTCTTACCAAGTAGAGTAAAACCTCAATTACTTGACTCTTTTTTGGAATAATTCATTTTTAATAACCACATTTTCCAAAGCGCATATGATTTTCTCTATTTAAGCACCACAAGCTTTTAGCATTTTATCATTCTGAATGGAATTTTCCAAAAACAAATAATCCACTCCTCTGAAATCTTATATAGCATTTATGGACATAATTTGATCTTTTTATTAAAGATCATAATTATGACTATCTGTTGTTTTATTGGCATAATGCAGTGGTATTCTAAGGCCTATTGAAATGTGATTTAATATTTGCCCTTCCAATAAATGGTTCTAGACTATTTAGTCTTTGTATGCATGTGTGTGTATGTATGAATCCACATTAGTTTTTTTATTATGACTTTCTTGTCAATTGTTCCTTCTTGCTGCTGTCAATCTACTTTGTAAAATTGATCCTCATTTCCTATCTAAATAGGCTCAACAAAAATATTTAACTGGGATTTGATGCCTGAAGGCAATGTTTCTCAACAATTTTGAGAGGGTAAGGATTTATCTTCTTTAGTCTGTTTTGTTTATCTGCAGGCTTGCTATAGTTTAGAGAATTTTGCTATGGGAGTACGAACAAAATCTCCAAGAAAAGGAACCACTGGGGCTCTTGAAATCAAATGACTCTAATTTTTCTTTCTGTCAAGCTCTTCTCACACTGCATGGCCCTCCAATCAGGGATTTCCTCCTGGGTCTTCTAGAAAGAATAGTTGGGGACAGGAAGCATTTTGAGGCACCTCTGGCCTATATCACTTCCTCTCATCAGAGAAACGAACTTCAGAAGTTAATACATGAAAAGACACCCTCCATTTGGGACTGTCTGGCAAGGAGTATTTGAGGCTCTGACAAGGAGTTCAGAGTGAGGAATATTAAAAAATTTTGCTCTGGTTGTCATGATGGTTGGTGGATGGAAGAAATGGGAGCAGCCTTCAGGGGCAGTTACTGTGAAATTTATAATGGAGAGGGGAAACTTGTTACAGAAGCAGTTCAAAGTTCTAGAAGTGTGAACTGAATATAATGGGTGTTACATAACTAGAGATTTGTATAAATGTCATAATTGGGAAGAGCAAAGAAGGCAGTTATGTATTTTCCTATATTTATCATAATGGAATTATTTCAACTTTTCAGAGACAACTATATTCAATATTTATCATAATGGAATTATTTCAACTTTTCAAAGATGTTAGAATTTGAGTGTACTTGCTGATCCCATCTCTCTGGTGAAGCATAAAATATATGAAACTAAAGTACAAACTTTGAAATTTAAGTGCATTTTCTATTGGCCACACCCAGGCACAAATTCTAATTAAACACTTAGCTTTGGAAATATTAGCATTCCTTAAAGTTTACAAAGCACTTTCACATCTATTCTCTCCTGTGATCCTCACTATAGCCCTGTGGAGAAGGTATTATCTCCATTTTATTGATAAGGAAAGGGAATCTTAGCTTAAAGACTGGCCTGAGGTGATTTGGTTAGTAAAAGGCAGAAGCCAGTGTTCTCTTTAGTCTGGTATGCATTCTTTCATTGAGATTTGGGGAACAAATTCAATGTATTTCTCTGATGAAGGCCAGCTAATGCTATAGTAGAAAAAAAGAATTAATAAATTTATGAATTTATAATCAAAGTGAGCTTGTAAAAATAGGTAGCATTTTGGAATGCTATGTGTCAAAAAATTCAATAAATTAGCATTATATCTAAATATTTAAATCCCCAAACTACTTGCACTGGGATTTGAATGTGTGCGTACAGGTAGGTGGGGTAAATTCAGAAATGTATTTATATTCCTGATAACAAATAATATTTTGTTGTTAGCATAATTCTGTTCTGTGTTGCCAATACAGTATGGAGACTTACCTTTCTTTTCTTGAATTGAGGTATTCCTTATAGACAGTAAAGTGCACAAACCTTAAGTGTACAGCTCACTGAAATTTTATACATGTGTAACCTCTAACCAAATCAAGGTATAGAAATGTTTCTTGCCACTCAGAAGGTTCCCTCTCGCCTCTCCTCAGTCAACATACCCGCTCAAGAGTAACAACTATTCCAACCACTATCATCATAGATTAGTTTTTTTCTGATTTCAACCTGTATATAAAAAGAATCATACCTTATCTACTAATTTGTGTCTTTCTTCTTTTGTTTAACACTATATCTGTGAAATTCATCCATGTTTTATGTATAGTATTAGTTTTATTGTTGTTGTTGTATACCAGTCCCAAGTATGATTCCCCACAATTTACTTATCCATTGCCTTGCCTTAGTTCAAGCTGTTGTGACAAAATTTCATAGACCATGTGGCTTAAACAACAGATATTTATTTCTCACTGTTCTGTAGGCTGGGAAGCCCAAGATCATGGCACTGGAAGATTTGGTGGCTGGTGAGGTTCTTTTTTCTGGTTTTTAGACAGCCACCTTCTTATTAAGAACTCACATGTTGGTGAAAGATCATCAATCTGGCTCTCTCCTTATTGGGAAACTAATCCCATTCATGAGGACTCCATCATCATGACTTTATTGTCTCCCAAAGGCTTCATTTCAAAACACCATTACATTGGAGATTAGGGCTTCAACATAAGAATTTTGGGAGGATACAAATACTCAGTCTATAGCAGCCCTGTGTATAGACATTTGGGTTGTTTATAAGTTGTGGATATCACTAATAAAGCTTCTATAAACATTTTTTACCATATCCTTTGGTGGACATAAGCACTTATTTTTATTGGATATAAACCTAGGAATGGAATTGTTAGAGTAGGTGGAATAAAAAAAAAAACCTTTTTAACTGGTAATTAATTAACTTAGGAACTTAGTATTCTTGCAAGAACTGATGGCTGAGTTTCTTATAAGAAAACCCACTTGAGACTTCTGGTCAAGATGGCAGTGTAGGTAAACACAGCTTGCCTCCTCACACTTATCAAAATTATAACTAAACTATAGATCAACCATCATTCACAACCATCAGAAATTAAGCTGAATGAAAGTGATACAACTACAGAATTAAAGAATAAACCACATAGAGTATGGTAGGAGGGGTGGAGACGAGGGACAGGCTAGTCCCACACCCACGTGTGGTGGATAAAAATCAGGAAGGATATCTCAGGAGTGACGAGTCCCAACCTACATTAGGCTCCCCAGCTCAGGGTTCCAGTGCCAGGAAGATAAGTCCCCATAACTTCTGACTATAAATATTAGCAGGGGTTGAGGCTGTGGAAGATAGAAACTACTGGAGTCTCAGGCAGTTCCTCTTAAAGGGCCCATACACAGACCTACTTGGACTTGCTACCTCTGAGCTCGAGTGTGGGGGCAGAAGATGGAAAGGCATCGGAGACTTGCAATGAGGAACTGAATTGTCCAGCATCAGGGTGAGAACTGGAGGGTAGCTTTCTCTTAGACAGAAGTGCTGACAGAGGCTATTGTGCCTTTTCTGAGCCTTCCCCCCACAGAACCAGGAGGTGGGTGCCATTTCTGAGACTCCATCAACCTGACTCACACTGTTTGTCACACCTTGTGATTTCTTGAGGTCCTATACCAAACAACTTTCGGGTGCACCCAAGCTGTTTCCCAGTGGCTTTTACATACAAATGGCTTGTCTTTGCCCATGCTTCAGATTTCCCTAATTCTCTCAAACAAGGATCACCTGGCTTCTACAAGCCCCACTCACTAAGTCACACCAAGCCTGGACCAAGCAGCAGCCTGCCTTGGTTCATAGGTTGGCCTTGCCCAGTGCACCTCCAAACCTGGCACAAGTAGCAGCCATCTGCAAATCACTTTGTAGTTTATGCTGTGTAACCCTGGACAGAACACAGTCAGTGGCTGGCCTTGGACATCCCAACAGCAATCAAGACTTAACTACAAGAGAAGGGTGTACATAGCCCATACAGTGGGCACACTGTGAGTACCCAGCTTGAGTAATAGGGGATTCTGTGCCACTGGACTCTACAAGACAACTGCTACATTAGATCACAGTACCAAGCCTGGAATAAATAGCAGCTCTACCTAATACATTGAAACAAACACAAGGAGGGTGCCAAAATGAGGAAACAAAGAAACACGACGCCAATGAAAGAACAACAAAACTCCAGAAAAAGAACTGACCATAATGGAAACAAGCCATCTACTGGATGCAGAGATCAAAACCCTGGTTATAAGGTTGCTCAAGGAACTTAGTGAGGCCCTCAATGTCATTTTGAAAAAATCCAGTCAGAAAAGAAGGATACAATAAAATAAAGAACAGTTTACAAGGAATCAACAGTAGAGTGAATGAAGCCTAGAATCAAATCAGTTATTTGGAATATAAGGAAGCAAAAAAACAACTGATCAGAACAGAAAGAAGAAAAAAGAATCTAAGAAAATAAGGATAGTGTAAAGAGTCTGTGAAACAAGTTCAGGTCTACCATCATTCACATCATGAGGGTGCCAGAAGGAAAAGAGAGAGAGAGCAAGAATTTGGAAACCTATTGGGAAAAAAAATGAGAGAAAACTTCCCTAACTTGGTGAAGAAAATAGACATACAAGTCTAGGAAGCTCAGAAAGTCCAAAGAAGATGAACCCAAGGAGGCCCACACCAAGACACATAATCATTAAAATGCCAAAGATTAAAGACAAAGAGAGAATCTGAAAAGCAGTTAATTACCTACAAGGGAACTCGCGTAAGACTGTCAGCTGATGTCTCAAAAGAAACTTTGTAGGCTAGAAAGAATTGTCAAGAAATATTCAAAATGATGAAAAGCAAGGACCTACAACCAAGATTACTGTACCCAGCAAAGCTCTCATTTAGAATGGAGGGCAGATAAAGAACTTCCCAGAGAAAAAAAGCTGAAGGAGTTAATCACCACCAAACCGGCATGATATGAAATGTTAAAGAGTCTTCTTTTTTTTTAAATTTTTAATTATATTTTATTGATTATGCTGTTACAGTTGTCCCACTTTTCCCCCTTTGTTCCCCTCCACCAAGCACCCCCACACACACACACTCTTTCAGGCAATCCCTACACCATTAGTTCATGTCCATGGATCATGTATATAAGTTCTTTGGCTACTTCCTTTCCTATACTGTACTGTACATCCCATGACTATTCTGAAACTACCTATTTGTACTTCTTAATCCCTTCACCTTTTCACCCGTTCCCCTAGACTCTTCCCCACCTCTGGCAACTATCAAAACATTCCATGTTTATGCTTCTGTTTCTATTGTACTTGTTTTCTTAGTTTGTTTTTTTAGGTTCAATTGTTGATAGATATGTATTTATTACCATTTTATTGTTCATAGCAAAGAGGCCCACACCAAAACACATCATCACTGAAATGCCAAAAGGGTAAAGATAAAGAGAGAATCTTTTTTTAAAGATTTTATTTATTTATTCTTAGAGATGGGGAAGGAAAGAAAAAGGAGAGGGAGAGAAACATCAATGTGTGGTTGTTTCTTGCGTGCCCCCCACTGGGGACCTAGCCCACAACCCAGGCATGTGTCCTGACTGGGAATCGAACCGGTGACCCTTTGGTTTGCCTCCTGCACTCAGTCCACTGAGCTACACCAGCCAGGGGTAAAGAGAGAATCTTAAAAGCAGTAAGAGAAAAGCAGTTATTACCTACAGGGAAACTCTGATAAGACTGTCAGCTGATTTCTCAAAAGAAATTTTGCAGGCTGTAAGGGATTGGCAAGAAATATTCAAAGTTTAAAAAGCAATACCTACAGCCAAGAATACCCAGCAAAGTTATCATTTAGAATTGAAGGACAGATAAAGAGCTTCCCAGACAAGAAAAAGCTAAAGGAGGTCAACACCAGTCCATTATTTTTTTAAATGTTTAAAATATTTTATTTATTTATTTTCAGAGAGAGGGGAAAGGAGAGAGAAAGAGAGGGAGAGAAACATCAATTTGTGGTTGCCTCTTGTGTGCCCCCTATTAGGGACCTGGCCCACAACCCAGGTATGTGCCCTGACTGGGAATTGAACCTGTGACCCTTTGGTTCACAGGCCCATGCTCAATCCACTAAGCTATAGCAGCCAGGGCCCAAACCATTTTTATATGAAATGTTAAAGGGACTTATTGAAGAAAAAGAAGATCAAAACTGTCAATAAAGGATCTTCAAGAAGAAGATGATCAAAACTATGAATAATAAAAAGGCAATGTATATGTATCTATCAACAAATGAATCCAAAAAAACCCCACAAAATAAACAAACAAGCAGAACAGAAACAGGAGCATAGATACAGAACACATTTTGGAGGTTGCCAGATGGGAAAGGGGGCCGGGGGGATGGGCAAAAAATATAAAGTGATTAAGAAGTATAAATTGGTAGTTACAGAATAGTCATGGGGATGTAAAGTACAACACAGGAAACAGTAGCCGAAGAATATACATGCATTGTGCTTTAGTTTGACTAATTTCACAGGCTTATCATTGCTGACGCACTTTGTAACTTGACTTGAACTTCTCCCATGAACTTACTAATGCCAAATAAATGCTATTTCAAAGACTTACGCCTTTATAATCTCCCCAAATGCTTTCATAATGGCCCTTCTTAACTGAGTGAGAGAACATTTTTCTTCATAGAATACCTGTACTTAATCATCTCCATACAGTACAAGCTATGTTACTTGGTTGCTTGATTTTCTTGAAACTAAGACTTCATTACTTGAATTACTGCCTAAATATCAATCTCAGAAATAAACTCTGCTGGGTGTTAAAAAAAAAAAGAATATACATGTATGTGCATGACCCATGGACATGAGCAACAGTGTTGAGATTGCCTGATAGAATGGGGAGTGCTGGGTGGAGTAGGATGAGGGTGGAAAACTGGGATAAATGAACAATATAAACAATAAAATATAATGTAAAAAATACCCCTGGCTGGTGTGGCTGAGTGGATTGAGTGCACACTGTGAACCAAAGGGCCTCCTGTTCAATTCGCAGTCAGGGCACATACCTTGGTTGTGGGCTGGGTCCCCAGTAGGGACCATGTGTGAGAGGCAACCATTCACTGATGTTTCTCTTCCTCTTTTTCTCCCTCCCTTCCCCTCTCTCTAATAATAAATAAATAAAACCTTTAACAAATAAATCTTTAACAAAATAAAAATAAAATAATACAAAATGAAAAAAATGAAGGAAGTTCCCAGAAAATTGATTCAATTGCCAAAAGAAAAGAAGAAAAAACCCACTTTATGAAGAGCCATATTTGGAGATGAAAGTGGATCTGGGTTTTGTTTAGCAGATTAAGATTCTTTGCTTGCTAGATATTAGAGAACATTTTTTGTTATCATTGTTGGGTTGGGTCTTTCATGGTTGTGGGTAGATGTTTATTTTCCTGGTGTCTGGTGCATAGAGGGCACATCAGGGATGAGGAGGCATTTTATTGCAAGCTGTATCTTTTTTGGATGGGGTCAAATTATCTTTTCTTGGGCATTTTGGCTCAAATGATCATAAAATCATGTTGGAAAATGAAGTTCACTTTATAGAAATTTGCCTTATAAATTAACTTGGAATACATCTTTTGTTTTGAAAGTAAAGATACACATGTAATTTTATGTGATCCCAAAACTTAACTCTGGCATTATAATTTTACATTACATCAAAGGCAAAGAATTTCTAAATATCATATGTCTGCTGGCAACATTTACTAATGAAGTGTGATATTGAAAGGGTATGGGGGAAATTCCTGTGGTCTGAGAGGCAGGTGAGGTTATTGTAAACAAGAGAAAACTTGGAAAGTGCTCCAATGGAGAATACTATTCCTGTATTCAGAATTTCTCCCAGTGTGCAGAGGTACTGAGCATGCCACAAGACAGAGACCCATCTTAACCCCTCCCTTGATAACAAATGGTAACTTCAAGTTGGTGTTGTTGTTTTTTTTTAACAGAATTTAATTTGATAGTGAATATAAAAAAATAAAAACCAGGATTTGCATTACTACCAGTTACTTGTTGCATCACATCTGTTCTGCAAATAGTGGAATACCTGATCCTCCTCCTGAGTGTATTTGAAACACTTTGGGGTCTGCATGAAGCCAGAGTTAAGGCCAGAATCCTTACCCAGAGTTAAGGCCAGAATCCTTACCAAGGCTTCCAAGGCTAGCATCTCCTAGTCATTCCTGCTTCTCCAGACTCAACCCTTGACAGTCTCCACATGCCATCACTATTACATACTCTCTCAGCTCTCAGTATTTTGGCACAAGCTTCTCCTCTCTCTGCCTAGAATGTCTTCCCCCCGCCCCGCCCAGTTTACTTAACTCTCATCCTTAAAGGCTAAGTTCTGTCATCACCTTTCTTCCCAAAGCCTTCTCTATATCCCAAACTGGTGTAGATGACTGTCTTATCTGCCCCCTTAGCCCTCTGTGCACAGTCATACCAGTCAAAATGAACTCCCTCTGTCTTTCCACATTAGACTTGAAATTGCTTAAGATATGTTGCTATCCTCAGGGCCAAGAATAGTGCCAATCATGGTTGGCATTCAGTAAAGGATTGTTAAATTGATGTTTGGATGGATGTATAAACCAGCTTTTAGACTTCTGCCAGTGTGTCCATTCATTTAATAAACATTTGATGGACATTAAGGGACAACTTATGGCAGGGCATTATGATCAGAGCTGTAAGGGATACAGAGATGAACATTACATGGACTGAGATGGGAGTTTGTTCCAATAGTAGAGAGATGACATGCCTGCAAATAACAATAATCTGAAGTACAAAGTGCCTAGTACCATAAAAGAGATATAAAGGACCATAGAGGCTTAGAAGAAGGAGCAAGTACTAACCTGAGGACAGAGAAAGCGGCATTTGAAGTAGGATAAGTACAAGAAGGATATGAATGAGCAAACAGCCTCCTGGGTATCATGTGATTTATTTTGGCTGAAAAGAATAGCTCTCATAAAGGAGTAATAAGCAGTGCAGAACAACTAGAAATGTAGGAAGTGGCCATATTGGAGATAACCTTAAATGCCAGGCTAATGAGCTTATATTTGATTCTTATCAGTTGAAGCAAACTTGGAAGTCTGTGGATGATTTTGATGTGGGCGGAGAGATACTTGAAGAGTATCATGTGGCACTGAAGCTAGAGTGGCTCAGTTGGATGGAGCACCGTCCGGTAACCAAGTGGCTGCTGATTTAATTCCCAGTCAGTGCACATGCTCAGGTTGCAGGCTTAATCCCTGGTTGGGGTGAGGCAGCTGATAGGTGTGTCTCTCTCATATCAATGTTTCTTTTATTCTGTCCCCCTTCTCCTCTCTCTTGAAGTAAAATAAAATAAACATTTTTTAAAAAGAGCCTCATAATGGTCTACTTTAGTACTTTCTTAGTAAATCATTATTAACTAATTAATTGCTAAGCTGATAATTATACTAAATAGTGTGGAAAACTCCAAGATCTGTGGCTTCTTGACCTTTTTGTACTAGTCCTTTCTCACTGGAAACCGTAAGACTAATTAGTTCTGAGAAATTAACATTGAAATTGACAGAGGAAAGAAGCACTAGCAAGACAGAAATGCATAGACATGTAAAGTGTTTGTTTGGGAATCATGTCCAAAACATTGCCTTCAGCTGTCTGGAAAAATCCAGACACATTATATGAATTATATTGTTTATATTTATTCCTTTGGGGTAGTTTAGATCACTTCCAGTTAAAAATAACTGTCCTATTCTAACCTTAGACTGTCTACTCTTACTCTCCTTTAAACAGTGGATACTGCATTGCCAGTTTGTTTTATAGTGTATTATATAACCAGAGCATCTGGTTTCTCGCCACTTTAGGCCAGGCTTTCAACACTTCCTGTCTGGATATTTACAACTTTCTCATCATTCTCCCTATCTCCAGTGTCTCAGATCTAGCTATATGATCCTGGGCAAGTCATATAACCTCTCTGAGACTCTCTTCCCTTAACTCTAAAAAGGAAGTAGTGATTCCTGGCCTGCCTATCTCAAGGAGCTATCTTGAGGATCATGTGAAAGCACTCTGAAAACTGTCAATGGCTTTACTAAGACTTGGACTCTACTGACTGGCTTTACCCCTTCTACAATCTATTCCCAAAGCACCTCTCTAATCTCCTATCTCTATATTCTGCAGAATCTACTCCTTCTCTCTGACACACACACACACACACACACACACACACACTTAATGGCGTTTTTACCATCTGGAATATTCTCCCTCTTATCTCTGCTCATCCAAATCCAAGCGATAATTTAAGGAACAGTTCAAATCCTGTATCTTCCTTGAAATCTTCCTTGATGATTCCAATGCTCATTGATTTCTACCTTTGCTAAATTTTTAGAGCATTTAGTTATCATCAACATTTGCTTATATGTTGCCTTTTATTATAAGCTCTTTCATTTACCTAAGGCTCATGTCTTTACCTAGGTCATGATTTTATGATGCTTTAGTTTGTTCATTTAACATTTAGTGAATGTTTATGAGGATGTTTCCTCTGTATTCCTCACAGAACGTAGTTGACTCATTTATTTAGAAATTCACATACTCTCTTAAGAAAGACGAGTGAACCCATTTTTCCTTCCTTGAGTTTGGAGTACCCCTCCTAACAACTTACCCGATTTCCACTTCCTGTAGAACCATAGAGAGGCCATTAAGATAGGACTGTCCAATAGGAATTCCTGTGATTATGGAACTGTTCTGTGGTTGTGCTGTCCACTATGGTAGCCATTAGCCACACATGGCTATTGAATGGTTCAAATATGGCTAGTGCAACTGAGTTACTGAATTTTAGTTGTATTTAATTTTAATTAAATGTAAACAATTGCCCATGGCTAGTGGCTATTATATTGGACAACATTGGTCTAGATCAGTGGCTTTCCAACTTTTTTGATCCAACAGTACAATGAGAAATACATTTTATATTGCAACCCAGTTTATATATACACAAACAAGTTTCTTGAAAAGTCACCTTATCTTGTGTAATATATTTTAATATGTTATGTTCTGTTCAATTTCATGCTGTTTACAACCCACTATAGATTTCATAGATCTCTGATGAATTATGATGTGCTGTTTGAAAAACACACTGTACATTTTATAGGTGGACGATATGAGGCCCAAAGAAATGCAGTAGATTCTGCAAGGTCACATAGCTAGTCTAGTTAGTAGTAGGGTAGGGCCAACTATTAGAGCTCCTAGGCTAGAGGTATTTTCAGGAGGGGTGAAGAATGATTCTTCCTTCTGTTAAACATGCCCCCCAACTTTTCTGATGTTGGAGAAAAATCGTGTGACACATTCTTTATTTTGACTAAATAATTTATTTTGACTAAATATCATGGTGTCTTGCTTCCTCCATGAACCATGTGCTTTGTATTTGAGTATTGGTGCTTATGGGTTTGGATAATGTCCAAAATCAAAGCTACAATACTACAGAGACTTACTTTGGACCCACCACCTGACTTGTCAGGGGCACTAATGTAAAACTGCCTCCTGGAGAATAAAACCATGCTTCCCACTACTGGGTTGATTCTTAAGAACAACAAAACCTGTTGATGAAGAATCAAGGTGATTCTCACCTGAGTTTTTGGAAATACTTGCCTCCAGTCTTGAATTATAAGGCCAAACAAATATGTGTTCTCTGTCAGTCTGTCCATTCAATATGATACCTTCTTTTTATGCCTTATCAAAAAAAGATAACGTTTACAAAAGTGGTATCTTTTTATTCTTCTGAAAAATGCATCCCTCCAAAAAGAGCAGAGTTATCTAACAGAGCAAAAACTGGCAGCAATTTAGAGGTACAGTGGTCTCTGTGTTAGGTGCATTCCTGACCACTTTGTGCACGGAATCTCTTTTTCCTCATGGATATGTCCAAATGTCTTTCAGTCAGAAGACAGGAGGCAAACTTGTCCTTAAGTGGAAAAAAACAACAAAAGCATACTTAAAAAGGCAAGAAGCTTTTGAGAAGCATCACTTTAAAGGAAAACCGAAGAATCCAATTTTGCATTACAATTTATTCTTACCACCATGGTCTGTAGCATGAACTGATTGAAATATCTAAGAAATGTATTTTGTGGTATCAAGTTATCTATGGCCCAATTGATTTTTCAAGCTGAAAATCAAAGGGCCTTATTACGTAACAATTGTCACTTGCCAAAAGGATTGGTTATCTGGTTGCTGAGTTGCCCCACAGTTTGTCAAGTGCATGCAATCTCCTGTGCTCTACCACCACCAGTAAACCCCAAACAGTTAAATAGAATCTCATAAAGTCTAGCTGAATGCCAACCCTTTGGTTAAGATTCTCTGCTCTAAGGCTGAAAATGATGGTTTTCTCTTGGGATGTCAGAGTATATACTGGTCTATAGAGAAATCATTCCTGTGTTTTGCATTATATGACAACCCAGCATAGTTAGGGTGTCACTTGCTGAATAAATTCAAGAACATGCAGTTTTGAACATGAAAATTCCCCTTGAAATGCTAAGAATTGTTGTCTAGTTCTCAATTTTCTAAGTCCTTGGTTTTCAGAAAAGCAGGGCACTGGGAGGAAGAGAAATGAAGATGGGACAGGGCCCGTGCTCAGGGGAGCAGAGACTGGGAAGACCAGGACTCTAAGTGGACCCAGGAAGCTGCATTTTAGGCTGAATTTTGTTCTTCTGGATTCCTCTTGCCTTCCTAGGCTCTCTAATCAACCTACCGTTTACCATGTCCCGCTTCACAATCCCTGTGCTAGTTGACATTCCCTTCGCTTATTTTTTAATCTCTCCTTCCTTTGACAACCAGGCCAAGAAGTCCAACTTGTTCTGGGTAGACAAAGTTTATTTCCCTATCCCCAATGTGTTTTTCTGTTACCATCTCATTGCCCACATTTGAGAACCAAGTTATTTTTGACTCTTTCATTCTCCCTGGGCCCACCCCACACTCAATTGCTTGCCAGATCTTTTTGGTGTTCCCTCAACCAGGAATTTCCTCCCTTTTCCCTTCAGACTTATGTCTTATTTCCATTAAGGCTCAGCTCTGATATCACCTTTTCTAGGTTGTGGAAAGCCCATTCACCCTCAGTTGGAATTAATCATTTGTTGCCTTCTATATCTCTTTTTAAAAAATAGTACTTATGTTACTGAATGTAAGGGGTTCATCTCTTGGTGATTGTAACCTAATGAATCTCGACCAAGACAGAATATGAGCAAGGAAAGTTTATTATTTGCAGCAAGTAAGGAGAGTGCTGGGGATAACTCCCAAAACAATGTCTCCAAATACACAAGGGGAATTACTTTTATTGGGACTAGTTATGCATATTCATCAAAAAGAGGTCATTATATGCAGAGACGAGGTCATCCTAGCATAGGTACAATAAGGGATTATGCTTTATGTTATATCACATGTACAGAAAATGGTAGGTAAACTCTGCCTGGGGAGGGGAATTTAGTATTAGTATTAAACAGAGTCAGTGTTTCTTTTAGGCATCCTTATCTGATTTCAGTAGGAACAGGTGCTATCATCTTGTGGTCAGCCTTTCAGGGAAGTGCTTGTTCTGCAAGACAGCTCAGCAAAGATTGTTATTTTCACAACTGAGCAAGCCACTTAACACTATTCTGCTTGTATTTAGTGTTATTAGTTGTTTCCAGGCCTATCCTCTCCACTAGATCCAAAAGTTTTTGGAGGATGGAAGCTCTCTTTAAGTGATGTTTTATCCTCTGTGCTCAGCACACAGTAGGTACTCTGTAAAAGCTTATGGAATGAATATATTAATGAATATTCAATCCTTACTATACCTGTCTTCCAAGGGTATGTTCTTAAGCTTTTGAAGCTGTGACCTGACAGTGTGGTAAATATGCATGTATTGCTGAGAAGGCTGTTTCGGAACCAGCCGTATCCTGGCATGGTTTTAGGATCAGGTGACCTACGAGGAAGCTACACTAGGGTATCTCAGACTCCTCGTGGCCCTGAGATTCTGTGACCTTTTCATTTCACTTGAGAGAGTATATGTTGTCAATTTAAGAAACATCCAAACTGAAACTGGAAAAGACTGGCATTGATGCTGCCTGTCACATATCGAACCCAGTAAGCAGAGACGGGAATTGAATCTTTACGAGTAGTTTATTCAGATGGCCAGTGATCTGAGAAGAAGGCAGGTTCATACCTTAATGGTCTGGCTTACATTTTCTTTCAAGCCAGCCTTTTTATAACAGGGAATACACAAGGTGTGGTGAGGGGTTTTGAAATTCAGGGAAAATTAGATAAAAGAAAACTGCAGTATTCTCGCCCTGGGCGGTTAGCTGTTCCCCCAGGCAGGGTGGTCATCTTTCTCTCCCTGGAACACAATGGCCTCCACTTGTTCCCCAGGCTGTGGTCTTTAGCTGTGGCCCAGGAGGAGGCGGGCTGTCTCTCCCGGGAGTGGTGGTGGGCCTTATCTGCAGTTCCTGAAACTATAGCTTTAACATATGCATTACCTACTGGGCTTATTAACTATTTACCTTAAACTAAAATTTTCCAATTTTTGAGTCCCCTATCAAAAAGTGTAAGAATTTTTATGAGTTCATGTGAGCCAAACTGATGACAATTACTAGTAAGCAGAACCTCAGTGTGTTGAGAAAATGGCAGTTTTGCACCTTATTTTATACATTACAATCAAAGGGGTAGGCATAAAGGGATTACATGAAATCTACTGGTGATAGATTAGGGAGGCAGGAGAAAGCAATGTGGGGAAACCTCCAGGACTGGATAAAAAGTAAAATGAGCCCTGGCTGGTGTAGCTCAGTGGATTGAGCATGTGGGCCTGCAAACCAGAGGATCGTGGTTCGATTCCCAGTCAGGGCACATGCCTGGGTTGCAGGCCAGTTCCCAGAAGGGGGTGCACGAGAGGCAACCATACATTGATATCTCTCTCCCACTCTCCTTCCCTTCCCCTCTAAAGATAAATAAATAAAATCTTAAAAAAAAACCCTAAAATGATAGACATACATTTTTTTTAAGTAACATCAACTTTTAATAATGGAAACAAATTGCCATTCCAAAAACTATTTCAGGGATGAAAAATATTCCCTATAAAAATAAACTTAAACTTACAACAATTGTAAATATTATAACTTTTTACATCTGCAATTTAAAATGCTCACCTGTAATACTTACCTCTTCATTTAACATCATTCCTGTACCATCACATAATGAAGAGAAAACAGTATCACAGCAAAACTCAGATAGTTTAACATAAGAATTTGCACAATGTAGCTACTGTGGAAAACAGTATGGGATTTCCTCAGAAAACTAAAAATGGAACTGCCTTTTGACCCAGCAGTTCCACTGCTGAGACTATATCCTAAGAACCCTGAAACACCAATCCAAAAGAACCTATGCATCCCAATGTTCATAGCAGCATAATTTACAATAGCCAAGTGCTGGAAGCAACCTAAGTGCCCATCTGTAAATGAGTGGACCCAAAAACTATGGTACATTTACACAATGGAATACTATGCAGCAGAAAGAAAGAAGGAGCTCCTATGCCTTGTGACAGCATGGATGCAACTGGAGAGCATTATTCTAAGTGAAATAAGCCAGGTGGTGAAAGACAAATACCATATGATCTCACCTTTAACTGGAACGTAATCATCAACAAAAAGAGCAAACAAAATATAACCAGAGACTTTGAAATTAAGAACAATCTAACAATAGCCAGAGGGGAGGTAGGAAGGGACAATAGGAGGAAGGGTTTTCAGGAACTACTATAAAGGACACATGGACAAAACCAACAGGGAGTGTAGAAGCAGGGGAGGGAGGTAGATTTGGCTGTGGTGGGGGGAGAGGTGGAGGGAAAATGCAGACAACTGTAATGGAACAAAAATAAAGTAATTTGAAAAAAAGAATTTGCACAATGATTTTTAAAAATCAGTGGCCTCAGGGGGCTTTCTTCTTTTAGGAATGCAGGTGGTTAGAGGATAGTCAACAATTAACATGATAATAATAACAATGAAGGGATTTGTGGTCTCTGCTCTGGTATGGTTGTTGTACCCAGAGGGGTCTGAAAAATGTGAAGTTACCTTGCCATTCCAAAGGTATGTTATCTTAGATGCAAAAAATATATAATAGACAAGCTCAATTAAGGTAAAGATTGACTTTTGTCTGGGAAGATTCTAGCCTGGGACAATTACTGCCACCATGACCTGCTTTTAGTAAGAAAGTTTTTAAATTTCAGACTATCCTATGTGGTTACTTTAGGTCCCCAAGTTTGTAAGGCTGCCACACAGGCCTCCCTTGAGCTTGTCAGGTTTAGTATGTGCCTTTTTTCTTCACAGTGTTGTTTGTGGTCACAAGCCCTGCGGAATCTAAGGAGCCTTGATATACAAGTGTCTTTGTTAAGCCATATGAGAAAATTAGAATTTCAAAGTGATTTTTTTCACTTACTTGAATTTTAATGGTTTAATAACCCTTTGAAATATAGTCAATCTCTGGAATACATATTATTAAAGTAAGACATCAGCAAAAATGGCAGAGTGAGGACCTCAGAAAATTCTACCCATAATAGCAATGGAAAAACTGGCAAAAAATTTCAGAATGAACTTTTTCAGAACTCTGGAAATTAACCAAAGTCTTACAACAATCTGGGGAGTATGTATTCAAGAAAAACAGGTGCATTTCAGTAAGAATAGTGAGTTTTGTGATGTTTTCACTTGCCCTGTGCCCACCCCTTGCCTCAAAAATTGACATCTTGTGATCACAAGAAAAGCCCCTCCAGGGATACAAAAGAGAAATTGTATCTCCATGCCTTATGCTTTCTATTAGTAATACCATACAATTTCTTTCCAACTTAATGTGAAATTTTAACAAACTCTTAGAAACCTTGATTTCCTTTCAGAACATAAACGAAAGCAAAATCTAAAGCAAAGATGGATTTTCTAAAAAGCAGGTAGGGGTGAGGAGGGACTAGGACTAGCCTTAGAATCTTTTCTCATGCAAATGGTATGCGAACCAGTATCCCAAATGACCTCTACTAGGTGTAAAAGCCCGCACATCAGAGACATTCTCTCACCCCAGCCAGAACACCAACCAGCACCGTGGCACAAAGCCCCAAGCAGCAGAGACAGAGGGTTCCTGGTGTACACAAAACAGCAAAGTTCAAACCAAATCCCCACAGTAAGAGTGAAAGCATAGGCGCTGGCTGGTGTAGTTCAGGGATTGAGTGCTGGCCTGCAAAGCAAGGGGTCACTGGTCCAATTCACAGTCAGGGCACATGCCTGGGTTGCAGCCCACGTCCCCAGTAGGGGTCACTCGAGAGGCAACCACATGTTGATGTTTTTCTCTCTCTCCCTCCCTTCCCCTCTAAAAATAAATAAATAAAGTATTTTTTAAAAGAATGAAAGCATAGAATAACTACCCAAGAATTGAGGTTTCTTTCTTTCCAAGTTAAAACTTTTCACAACCTTCCACATCCTTCACGACCCTTCTGCAACTTTCACAAACCTTACTCATTCAGAAATAACCATTTTAACCTAACTCCCTTCCAATGCTTATCTTTTGAATGATGGAAAGGACCATACTCTAACTCTATCAGACAGCTAAAAGTACCTAGATTTGGAAACACATTACATAACTTCTTGAAACATAGGCTTTTTGGTCCTACTCCTTGTGAAATCCTAGTTGTGGAATGGGGCTTTGGGTAGCACCACCCCTTCACCCTAAGCAGAATAAATTTGCTGAGAAAGTCACCACCTGGGAAATGCAAAAAGAAAGAACTCAGCTATGGAAGCTGCTGTCCCTCTCCAAAAGAGGAATTTCACATCTCCTTCAGGAGTGCAGGTCCAGCTTCCCCTTCCAGCATCAACCATAGTAGCAAGGTCTGAGTCCTCCTCAAGTGGTGTGCATTTTATACATGTCTTTCAGGTCTTTAGTAAGACTCAGTCTCCTGGCTGGAACGGGTATAAGGGCTCATCAGATGTATAGATGGACCTGCAATGAGCAAAGTTGTGCAAAATGGTTAGTGTTTTGCCCTAAATGTTATGCATATTATTTAATTTTTGACTCACACTCCAAATCCTTTTGGCATGTTCTAGGAGGGCTAGGTACTCACTATTTGGGGCCCAGTTGGGCTCCTTTAAGTGAATTACTGCAGCAAAGCTGGGCATCCCATTGGGATTCTCTTGGTGGAGGTGCTGAGCCTCATTAGCCTTATTTGTAACCAGCCACCTTTCATCTGCCATCAGCAGGATATTAAGGAGAGCCTGTATACACACCCAGTTTGGATGATGAGTGGCAAACATGGAGGTGATAAGATCTTCCATTCTCTGAGGATCCTCCCTATATGGGGGTTGGGATTCTTCCAATTCAGTAAGTCTGAAACAGAGAATGGGGTATGGGCCCAATAGTAGCCAGTGGACTGGCCTTCCTGATTTATACCATCTATAGTGTATTGACTCAAAGGGAACTGTCTGCTCCAGATAGAAATGCTGCCTGGCCAAATTGGGTGCCCTGATGGGTCTTTGAGGAGGGATATCCTTCCCTCATCGCACAGGGGTGGGGCCACTTGTTCTGTGGACCCTATTTCAGGGGTATCTAGCAGTGGGAGTAGTGACAGGGAGGTCTTCCTGCTACTAATCCTGTGTCCCCTGGGCTCAGGGCATTGATGAGACTTATTTCCTCATTTTCCTTTTCCTCTTGCATTCTACTGTCAGGAGGTGTTTTGAGGCAACTTCCCATCTCTGTACCACCAAACAATTCTCTGTCCCTGGTGAAACCCTGTTATGTAACAACATAAATGCCTTGACATAACAGATTTCATCCCATTTGTCTAACTGTTGGCAATATATTTCTAATTGAATGATGGTACAGTAATTTAAGGAACCACTTAGGGGCCATTTTCCCCTGCAGTCTAAAATATACATAGGCCACACAGTATTACAATAAAGAACCCATTCCTCCTTAGACATTGGATAATGGCTGTATATGCTCCAGTCTACTAAAATTCTACCCAGTGAGCTTCCTTCAGAAGCCAACACAGAAAAGCCCTTATTGTCCTAGATGTACAGGCCAAAAGATAATGACCAAAAGAATGTAGGCAAACTGGGAACATATAAGCAGAACTTGAACCACAGCTCAATTATTCCAAATGCGTGCTCACAAGCAAGTTTTCCACTAACCACTCTCACAAACAGTGGCCTCCAAACAATGGCCTCCCAAAACTTGGCCAGTCCTCACCAGGACCTTGGTTCACAGACCCAAAACTCAGGTGATCCTCATCCCTTCTGAGAGTCTATGCCCTACCCAGACCCATTTCCTTTCCACTTACCAGGCGTACATAAGCAGCCAACGCCTCATGTGAGCGTGCAGAGAATTTCCCAGAGATTGGGAAACCCCGTAGGCCAACTCCTGGGGGTCAGCCTGCCACAGGCAGCTAGGATCCCACTGGAGTTGCTATTACCATTACTGTTACTGAACATCATGGGGTCCTACTGCCCACCACCCATAGGCAAACTCCAAAAACAGAGGTCTGGTGAAAAAGGAAAGAGGTCATTCATTCAAAAGCCACACAATTTTGGAAGAATGGCAGGCTTCCATCTCAGAACCATTCCCTCCAAAACACCCAAAGAAAAACCCCACCACCTTTTGCCAGATTAGTTTGCCTTAGTTCAAGGCTGCACCTGGAATTCCTTCTCCCATTTAAAAATACCATTGTTTGAGCCCTGGCTGGCATGGTTCAGTGGATTGAGTGCCAGCCTGCGAACCAAAGGCTCACTGGTTCGATTCCCAGTCTAGGGTACATGTCTGGGTTGCAGACCAGGTCCCCAGTAGGGGAGTGTGAGAGGCAACCACACATTGATGTTTCTCTCCCTCTCTTTCTCCTTCTCTTCCCTTGTCTAAACTAAATAAAATCTTCAAATAATAATAATAATAAATAATAAATACCATCCTAAAAGGAAACACAGGTGGCTACAGCGTGACCGTCCAGGTGGCTTAGATAGTTCCCAGTTGCAGGCTGGCTTGCTCCTGGAGTCTGCATCTTTCTGGAATCTGTGTGCGCCAGTGCCCTACTTGGTGTGCACTGCCTGCCCTTCTGCTTGCTGCCTGCTGGCCCACCCCCTGTGCCCCATCCCTCAGGCCATTGGCTTGCTGGAGCATCCATGCACCTGACTGAGTAGGACTGTGCCGCACTAGTCACCTACACTACCACTACTTCCTGCACTGGGAGGGGCCCAGGCCTGTCACCTGGCCATACAGCTTCTAGTGCCTGCCAGTATGCGAGCGCTCTGCTTCCTTTGACAGGGACTCTGTCTGCCCTCTAGTTAAATCTCTGGTCTGAAAATTCCATGCACTCTGGAAGTGCGTAAGAAGGCTCTTTCCCTCTCTCCAAACACTTCACTAGTCTGGTGCATGCTCCCCACAGGGGCCTCTTCCTGCTGTATCACACACTGTGCTGCTCAGTTGCGGGTCAGTGCGCCACTGGTGCACTGGCCTGTTTATCATTTACCTGAGGATATGCTAATCTATCACACAGCACTCTGAGGTTTCAGTCCTGCCACCTCTGGCATTTCCTGACCTCTCCCTTATCCTTGGGAACATAGACTGTCACACCCCACCTCAGGATCCCTTCCCTCTCCTCAGCGATCTCACCAGATCCCTGTGTTATCAGATGGAGCAGGATGGAGCTAGAGTTTGTCATGCTACTCAGAATGGTAGCAATTTAAATCTCATGAATGCTTATTTCTGAAATTTTTTTCATTTAGTATTTCCAACCACTGTTGTCCACAGATAACTGACCCAGAAGAAAGCAAAACCACAGATAAGGGGGCCCTACTGTAGTCAGAAGTGATTCTGTTGGAAATTCAGTTTCACTTCCAAACCTCAACCATGTCCCAGTTTGCTTCTTCATCTCCCTGAGATCTCCTTGTGGAAGACCTATTTCTGTTTCCTCCCTAGACCTCCTTATACATGCTCTCTGTTGTGTTACTGCTCTTTGCTTCTGTTAGTCTCATCTCCTGTTCTGGCTTTCATTTGTTTCACCATGTAGCTTCCACTTGAGTTGGCCCTGGTCTGACACAATGCATTCTGGGAATGTATTGTCTAAGGAAGAGAAGGATCAAATAGACTAATGATAATAGTGACCTTCTTGCTGGCCTGAGAGGAGCTGAAGAGGAAGAGGAATGCATTCTTTGGCTACTATTTTGGTCAGAGCCACCCTAAAGGAAGAAGCACAGTTATCACAGGCTTTAAGCACTGGTACTAATTTGACAAGGTAGCTGGGCCATGACATTAAGACAGGGATGGCGGTAGATATGTTTTTTTTTTTCCAACAAGTACTAAAGAGAGACCCAAGGCCTATATCACATCAATTCTGTACATTCATCCAATGCCACCCTTCCTCACCCCAATCTGAGAAATGCCAGAGAGGATACCTCTTTTCCACATTCCTCTCAAGCTACGCGTTTTCTGACTTTTTTTCTTTCTAAGGTATACTGGACATTCATTTTAACCTGAATCCTCCAGCCTGTGAGGGGTAGAGAGTAGGGTGGATGGTACACAGTGTGATATTACACCACCTGCGTCCACCACCTTTTGGGGATGGCCTGACCTGGGCAATCATTTTTAGCCTGGTATTTCCTGGACATGGACCAAGGACTGAGGCCAGTGACAGAAAGGCTAAGATAGCACTGGCTTCCTGGAATATTTGGCAGTGATGAGTTTTCACTGGGGAAAAAAAGTGGCTGGCTCATTTCCAACTTCTTTATCTTTGAAATACTGCCAAAACTATAACCTTAATAATGAAAACATCTTGAGGAGAAAGTCTGATTAAATCCCTGAAACATTGGACTTCTGTAATGTTTCAAGAAAGGCAGTACACCTCGGTAGCTGTGTTTCTAAAGTTGTAACTTCAAGTTATATCTACAACTTGTATAAACTATGTAAAGTAAAACTTCAACCCCAACTAAGTGTTTTGAGCAGATGAACCTGTTTCCATGACCAGATATGACCCATTTATATTTAGAAAGATGTGTTTCTATGAAAACAGTATGCTTCTGCCTTAGAAAACAATCTGTCCTTTCAAGTGAGTTAAACACATTCCACAATGCCATTTTTATAGGAAACCATTCACATGGGGTTCTTAGTGATCACTTTGGGAGAGTCCCCGCAGCTACTTGTAGCTACACAGAAGGGCCCTTACTCTCTCTGAGTTCTGCTCCCCACAGGGGATGGGGAGACTCTGAGAGCTGAGAGGAGAAGATATGTTTTGGGTGTCTTAGTATTGAACTTGATGTATATTATTATAGGTCTTACAGAAATAACACCATAACCTATGAAATATACTATCAATTTGATTTTCCTGGTTGTAGGTTAAATAGGTTTTTGTGGGCTGCCTCGGAAGCTTATTTACTGCCTACAATATTATTTCCCTCATAAAATTACTTAGAGACCTTTTGAGATAAAACCCCTTTATGAGTCAGTCTTGACTACTTTAGCAGACGCTTTACCACCCACAGTGGTATAAAAGAGAATTTTAACTCCTCCTACATTACATGGTTATAAGTTCTGAGAGTATTGCTTGTGATCTTATGAGGTTTAATTTATATAATATCTTACTTTATTTTGTGATGCGCGATCACCAACCGGCAGTGACTGCAGAACGCTGTGGATGGTCCGTTGACACACGAGAAATGAACATACACAGAAACAGGCAATTTTCTGTGGAGAAGTAGGGAACCAAGTGGCCACTCTCCAAATGGAAAGCGCCTTGGCCACCCTCTGTAGGGGAGAGCGCGTGTTCTCCTGTCCCAGCAGGCTTTTTATTGGGTTCCTTTGTACAAGAATTCAGGTAAAGCTCATTACTCATTGCAGGGAAGTAAAGATCAAATAACAAGGAACTCTGAGGGCCTACTTTGAGTCAAGGTCAAAGAGCTGTGAAACTTTGATGAACAAACTTACTTCCTCCTTGGACCCTTCTCATTTAACCAAGAGCATTCTAAACAAAGCAGATTTCACAGGATTTTACATATTCTTTCTTAGGCCTGATCACCTGGGGAACCCGCCCTTTCTAGTACAGGGCCGCACCACCCTGTCATTGTTTCAGGCTTAGGTGGAGCAAG